>JAKOGI010000801.1:122500-402500 GCA_029747015.1 Carnegiea gigantea | reverse complement strand
TTACATACGTACATACATATATATATATATATATATATATATATATATCTATATATTATACATACATATAATATATACAAATATATAGATATTATAAATAGATATAGCTTCTATATATATATACATACATATAGATATGACGTATTATTATCTAGATATGTATATATATATATATAGTACATATGTATATATAAGAAATATATATAATATATATTATATATATATAATATATATCAAATATATATATATTACATGTGTGTGCGGTTGTGTATATATATATATATATATATATTTGTGTGTGTGTGTGTGTGTGTATATATATATATAGATATTAACATATAATTATATAATATATATATATATATATATATATATATATATATGTATGTATATATATATAGAATATGTGTGTGTGTGTGTGTGTATATATATATATATATTCATATATATGTATGTGTGTGTGTGTGTGTGTGTGTGTGTGTGTGTGTATATATGTGTGTGTGCGTGTGTGTGTGTATGTATGCACACATATAATTAAAATATGATTAGTAACTTTAGTAATAGTTATTCCGGCAAAGGTTGGATATCCTACTGTTGTAATTGAGCTAGATCCATGTTGAACTTAAACAGTATTGAATAATAATTGATCTCTTGTTTTTTTTAAGATGTTGGGCTTGTCATTAACAGGAACTTGAAATTATTGTAGTAACTTTGTATAAGTGCTGTCATAAACTTGAAATCACTCTGAATTATAACTCATGAACGCCACTAAGAGAATTATGACTCTTGAATTAATAATTAACTCATAAACAGTATTTTGTGAGTTATAACTCTTTAATCAATGTTTGAATGGCAACCTTCAATCTGCGCTTTTTAATAAGCTGTACGGGAATAACTTCATTAATAATTGGAGAAATTATGTACACAACTTAAGTGATTGTGTCACTATAGTAACAAAGTCACCAAATTGTAAACTAATAAAATGTACAATCAAAAGATATCTACATCACAAGATGCAACTTGAATCCCACTTTTCGTTACACAGAATAATATGCAATGATATGCAGACTTTGGTGTATGAGTGAATGTGTGTGGATTAGACCTAACAAAAACTGGCCTAAACCAAAAACCTAACCTGAATCCACCTAAAAATTTTGGGTTTTGAACCTGATTTTCTTTACCCAAACTGAAATAAATCGAACTCAAAAAATGTGTAAATTTTTCGATCAAATCTGACCTGAACCCGAACTCATCCGCTAAATCTAAATATTATATCCTTATTTTTTATTTTTCTTGAATTTTTCCCCCTTGACAATTATAGTTTTTTATTACAATGAATCATTTAGAGAAATGTTATACAATTATCATATCCCCTTGTAAATTATACATTGTTACCCGTTCTTTCTCAAATTCATTCCCATACAACAACGTCATATACAACTTCTGAATGAAACAATTTTAGAAAGTGGGCACTACATAGCTATCTAGTCTTAAATAAATCAACTTAATATAAGATAAGTATTGAAAATGTGCAAGTCATACCATTATATTCTTAATGAAATGAATATGGCTCATCGCATTTTAAATAATATTACTATGTAATAATCACAAATTTTGATATTATAATTAATAGATAATTGTAATACCTTGTGCATTTATAATATTCTTTCGTTTGGTTTCCTTCTAATTGGTCATCAACTTGATGTCAGTATTGTGCAATGGACCAACTTGTGTTTGTGTTATGATCGATACACTAATAAAACATACTTGATTAGATAATGGTAGGCTAATTAATAAAACATCAAATTATTACATGAGTTATTAACGGATTACCATTCCGACCTGTTAACATGCTTTAGATAGGCCGACCCATGAATGACCCTACCCATTATTAATATTTTCATGTATGGGCCAACCCATCCAAACGTGTCTCATTATCCACCCGTACATGACGTTTATATACCTTATTAAAAAGTTTGAATATTTTTAATATTCCTTTTAAAAATTACAATTACAATGCTTGTTCATCAAATATAGACAACTCTAAATAATAAATATGTCGAGATTTGATTTTGATAAAAAAAGAAATAATTCCCTAACAAGGCGCTCCAAGTCTGTTAGGTTAACCCAAAACTTGTAAAACCGAAATATGCCCACCTGTAGTTTACCTGAACCAGAAATACACTCGACTCGTATTTTTCCCAAACCCGAATGTACCCAACCTGTGTATAACCCGCCCGCCTGGCCTGACATGTCCAGTGTCAATCCTTATGAATTAAGTTGCTAACATTGATGAGATCTCCATTTTCCCTGCATAATTGATTTCTTTGCTTTTTTTTAATTGTTTTTTAAAAGAATAATACCCACTTACAAAGACCTGGGCTTGTCCTAAATGGGGGTTTTATTAGATTGTGCAAAACACGTATTTTATTACCCAAATAAATGTGTAATCAAGTAAAATAGCGCATATTCTAGTCAATTAAAGATATGAAATAAAGATAGTGGCTTTAAACATTGGTGTTTCTTTTTTTTCCTTTATTTTTTTCCATTTCTATAAGAGGTTAGAAGGCAACTCAACAAACAAACGTTCAAATGTCCACTTAGCAACTAAACCCGAAGAATTGATGACAAAGTGACAAGGTAGACACAAAATTACACATATGAGATGGAGTTATTATGTAAAATAGAATCTATATCCTTAACTAGAAATCTTATCATACAAACTTATTTACATATAACTCTATAACCAAGCAATGTGGGATCACAATTACCTGGAAAAATACCCAAGTCCTAAAAGAAAGATAAAAATCTTTTTGAATTTTTTGAAAATTTCAAAAAATATGTATAGGGCACCTCACCCCCACACCATGATCCCAGAATGTCCTCATTGTGGGAACTAAGGTGCCAAAAAGCAATCACATAAACAATCCAATCCGAAAACCAACACAACTCCAACAAATATAAGTAAACCCATAACACCACCAAACTAAACACAAAACAAAATATACCAATAGATATTCCCAAACAAAACACACCACGAATAAAAAAAACATATAAAATAAGCAAAGGTGATCATAGCCATCTCTTGCTCAACGAATTCGAAATATACCTTCAAGATCAATCGCCAACAAAATCACAATCCTAAATATCAACATTATGTGCAAAAAGAAAGAAACAAAATTAAAAAGAGAAGAAGAAAGGGGGTGGACCGATCTTACTAGGTTGGTACTAAATGTAACCAAACTAATACCTCACTTAGATAGTGTCAAGGAAGCCCATGAAGCATCATCCATTCCATCTCAGCTCACAAGCTGCTACTTATATCAAACCCACCCAAGGCTCGTAATAACTTGTTAGATTGTCAAAAACAATCATCACAAAAGTGAAAGTAGTGAGAATTGAAAAGTGTACTCCAAATATAGCACATAAGTGGAATGCAACTCAAGGCTCTCTTGAGCTTATCAAAGCTTGAAGCCTAATCATGAGAGGAGGTGTATATAAAAAATCAGGTACCCCCGTTAATGATCTAACAATGATGTGATTATGTGAATGCATAGACCATCTCAAGTGCTCTAAATGTCTAAAATAAGTTTGACATCTCCAAGAGGGGAGAGAAGAAGACCTAGGCAAACTAAACCATATGACATATAATAATTAATGCCCGCAAGATGACGTAAAGTCAAGTCCTCTAACTCAATGTGATCCTGAAATCTCTCTATGTCAATATCGTGAAGAGTGTGATGTAAATAATGACTGTGATGCACACAAAATCTCATACTCTACAAAAGTAGACTCAGGAGGGTTTAGGAAAGGGTGAAAAATTAAGGGATGAAAAACGGTAAAATAATAGGAGTGGGAGCTAAGTCATGGAAAGATTCAACACTAATAGGATCAATAAGTTCTAAAACGAGTAATCTCATTCAACTCTACAACATAAGGCTCCTCAAAAATGACTACTCCTAGGTAAATATATCATTTAACTCAACAAATACATCACACTGATCATTAGAGCTATCATCAGTTTCAAGTCTATCTCCTTCGTTCGGCTCTCTTAAAGGAGTCATGATCCATTTGAGAATACCCTTAGCTAAATAAAGGCATTAATCTTGATGAAATTTTTCAAATGGATGCGAATGAACAATAACATACAAGAAGAACACCTTGATGAACTAGAGTATAACTGCAAGCCAAAAACAAACCCAAAGCAAATAATTTTGTGGATTTTGATTTGTGGAAACTAGAATCAACAACCAAAAAAAAAAAAAAAGATGTGTTCAGGATAAAGGCCAAGCCATGACCTAAACTATTCAACCCTCTAGTAAATCTCATAAAGCCTAAGCATCTAAGATTGAAATGAAGGGAAGATTGACATTCAAAACTCTACTAAAGAGATAAAGAAAATGAGATTTTTGTGGGAGGTAAAAAGAAACAAGTTTTTCATTCCATGATCCCAAATCTTCAAATCTTCAAATATTATATAGAATCAAGCCATTAAATAGTGGATGCCTTTATCTTCAAGCTATATATTGACTAATATAATTATAAAAAAAACAATCAATGAAATTCTAGCTAGTTGTACACTTAAAAGAGGGACACTAGGTAAATACTAGGTTAGAATTTTCTGCACGTGTACTACTTTAATGTCGTCCTCTATCATCCCAAAAGGAGGAATTTGGGGGAGATATTTTGGGGGATGTTTCTAGAAGTGACAATCAACTTCCAACAAAAGCTTAACCCCTACATCATCCATTTGCTAACCCAATTAAGCTCTTAATAAAAACTATGCACATCTTGACCTACACCGATCCTTGCTTGATTTAAGCTCCATAACTCGCTCAATGCCTAGAGTTTGAAGTTAATCTTTAGCTTGTTAGAAATAGTTTCTAGGGCTATCTAACTATAGGAAAAACACTAATTTTGCAGCTATTTTGGTCAATGATAAGCTTAAAGTTAACCTACAAGGCTGAAAATTCTGGACAGCTTGTGCAAGAAGCTTTATTTGATATAATTAACTTTTAACAAGTGAACCATAAATTTAATTAACTCAGGAAGATGATTTGGGTTTTTTTTTTCTCCACGTTAAACTCCCCTTCTTCAAAAGGAGTTGTCCTCAAATCCTTGTGTTTGAATCCTAAGGGTACCAACCCTGATAACTTGTTACACCCCTTGAGTTTTAGAAAACTCATTGTGCTAAGAGTACTACTCTTTTTGAACATGTAGGTGTCGTTGAATGTTTTAGAAGATACTCCAACAGAATGAACAATCCTTTCAATGTTCATAAGCTTATTGAAAATTTCAATATACTCATCACAACTCATATCAAGAGAGATTTCCTTATCATCCGCTAGGTTTTCTGGTAGAGGATCACTTTTAAAGGGTACATGGTAATCATCAATGGGCAACAAAACATAGGAGGCTTCATCCTAAATTGGCTAATGGAGAATGGAAGCATATTCCCAAAATCCTTCAAGGTTGACTGATGCAAGGGATGTAGGGGTTTACTTTCTAACTTATGTATGGTTCAACCAAGAGTAAGCAGCTAGAGCTTTGCTCTTACTAATAGTTCTCTCTCATTCTGTACTTCACTCATGTAGATGCCTTCCTCACAACCCTCCTAAGGTTTATATTTGTGAGAAAAATGCTAATTAAACATGGCAAAACTGACCCGAAATCCAAAACCCGAGCCAAACAACCTGAATCCATACCCAAACTGACAACTAAATGGGATGAATTGATTTGGACCCAGACACCCAAAGTGAACTGATCCATAACTGAATAAAACTCGAATTATAGCATGAACTGAAATAACCCACACCCGAAATGGCCTGACCCAATTCAAAACTATAACAGCCGCTAATTAAGTATGTTTCACTGTTTGCAGTCACTATTCTGATTCCCTCAATTACAATTGATAAACCCAATGATTAAGCATTACCGCCGCCCAAAAAGACAAGGCTTTAAGCATGTGTACTAGAAATAATATAAGTAGGCATGGCTTCAACTATACACATTCATACATAATCAAACCACATATAGCCAACTGTTAACCAGCATAAGGTTTATACACCAAAGTAAAATAATTCACGATATAATCTACACCTCCATCCACTAAAGATTTCAAAATATAGCTTTAAAATATGCATATACTATGTCACTATTGATCCATCCAGATTCCCTTGCTCAACTTATTTTCTTCAATTGGTTTGCTAGTATGAGGGCGATTCACTAAGCATTTTTCTAAAAGAAAACATGAAAAACATTTCAAACTATGAGCCAAAGCTTAGTGTTTGCATTTCTGTATTGTTAAAAGATCTTTGCATAAATTGGTTGGGCCCCCGCTTTGTAATTCATTTTAAGTTAAATCAGTGAATGAGATGAATGTAAACTGCAATTGCTAGTTATTATCTAATGATGAACCCCCTTGATGTTGTTACGATCTATGGATAGGTGTACACTTGCTAAGCCGATCGGGGGCCTAGCTTGGAACCGTGCGAGTAACTGAAGGGCAATGCCCTATAATTGATAACTAATGGGGTCACTGATTAAATTGATTCATTAATGTATTTATCAAAATATTATAATTTTGATAGATACGTGCTGTGTTAGAATGTATAAGGTTTTGATGATAACAAATCCAAGTGTTGTTGTTGCGCCAAACAGGCTTTCTAAACAGATTCTTACTGCTATTCTCAAGTCTTAAAACTGCTTGACTAATGGATTATCAAGAACAGGTACTCAAGTCAGCGATACAAGAACAGCCGTGAAGAACAGGTTCTGCGAAGTGTTTGAAGCACAGGATATAAGTGCAACCGTGAGAAACAGATTCTGTGAAGTGTTTGTAGCAAATTCGTCTTTCTACAAGATGACTAGTGGTTACAACAAGATGTCTTGATTTAATTTGGTTTTATATTTTTAGACTCTTGTTAATATGCCAATCAGAAAGTCTTAACTTATCACTTACTTGAAACGGTTTTGTTTCTTTTGGAAAATATTTCGGATCACCCTTCGAAACAATTCTGAAAACAGGACGCTCAGGGTGTTTCCAGAATAAGCTGCGAAAAACAATTTTTCACGTTTTTATCTTTTGGATTTTGAGCAGCTTCTCCAAGATTTGTAAGAAAGATTTTTCTATGGAGTATCTTACCCCTTACCCTAAAAACGATTATTAAAATCTAAGGGGATTTGCAAAATCTTTTTGAATAAAAAGAATATCCAATTTTTGGCAAGTGGATAAGGTTGTTGAGAAAAACATGAGCTAGTTGCTGAGAATCACCGCCTTATGCACACGGTTTAGGAAGTGTTTCCAACTCATGTTTCCTCATCCCTTGTGGCTAAAGAATTCTATATTCTTTAGGGATTTTAGATTCCAAAAATTTGAGGAATTGTTTTTCCAAGCACTATATAAAGTCGCTTCTTAGAACGATAGAAGCATCGGTTTTAAAAAGGCAAAAATTCAGTGTTCATGAGCTTAAAAGTTTCAAAAGAAAACCGTGTCTAGTAGTGAGTTATTTGAGCTTTCAAAGTTGGCATACTAGGACTTCATTATACCCTATATTAGCTTAGTTGAGAAGCATTGTAATAGGGTGTTTTTCTTTATACTCTTCTTTCACAAAAGTGAGTTGAGTGTGTGTCTAAATCAAGGGGATTTTGGACGTGGGGTAACCTGTCTTAGGGAAGACGGTTACGTGGGTTGCAATTTGTAACAAGGTGTGTTACTATTGTAACGTGATTAGCCCGTTTAGTGAAGTGTTTAAATCCTACACGAGGTAGGTCGTGGTTTTTCACCTCAGTTGGGCTAGAGGTGTTTTCCACGTAAAAAATCCTGTGTCCATTATTTCCGCATTCAATTTTGTTGGATTTTCGCTTCTGCTTATCTCAGGAACAACCTGTGCGAACAGGGCCTAAGACTGTTTGCCAGCAACTTGCGAAAATCGGACACCACAATTCACCCCCCTCTTGTGGTTGTGTACTCTCTAAATCAACAAGTGGTATCAGAGCAGGTTCTCCTTTGAAAGGCTAACACCTTGAGAGATCCTTGAAGATGAGTACCCCACAAGGCATGCTTGAAGGTCAATCCATAACTCGACCACCATACTTCAATGGCCAACACTATGGTTGGTGGAAGAATAGGATGGAAAACTACATCCAAGCCGAGGACTATGAGTTGTGGATGTTCATCAAGAATGGACCACTTATCCCTAAAAAAATAACTGAAGATGGAAAGTCAATCCCCAAGGAGCCTAAAGAATTCAATACTGAAGATTACAAAATGATGGAGAAGAATGCCAATGCCAAGAAACTTCTATATTTCGCCTAGGTCCTGATGAATATACTCGCATATCTGAATGTGAGTCAGCCAAGGAGATCTGGGATGCTTTGCAAATAGCTCACGAAGGGACCAATCAGGTAAAGCAATCCCGGATTGAATTGCTTATGAGAAAATATGACTGTTTGAGATGGGTGATCGTGAAAGTGTGATGGACATGTACACTCGCTTCACTCACATAACGAATGAGTTAAAATCCCTGGAAAAATCCTTCACCAACGAAGAATTGGTGAGGAAAATCCTAAGAATTTTACCTCATTCTTAGGAAGCGAAAGTCACGACCATCCAAGAAGCTAAGGACATGAACAAGATCACCCTAGATGAGCTGATTGGACATCTCCAAACGTATGAACTTAGAAAAAATTCTCAACAGAAAGATGAGACAAAGAGAGATCGAGGTCTTGCTCTAAAGGCCTTAGAAGATGATTATGATTCTGATGAGGAGGAGATTACCATGATAACTCAAAACTTTAAGAAGTTCTGTAAGAAAGTTAAAGAAAACAGCAAAAGGAAGGACTTTGGCAAGGGCAGAAACACCTCTCGGGAACAGTTCTCTAGATGCTTTAAGTGTGGCAAGCTAGACCACATTGTGAGAAACTGCCCACTACACAAGGAGGAACAAGAACCCGAACACCCTAAAAAACAGGGGAGGAAACAGGGTGTAAGCAGCTCAGCGAAACGATTCTCAAAAGCTATGCTCGCGGCTTGGGGTGATTCAAGCGAGGATGAGGAAAGGTCTGAAGCCGAGGAAGCTGATGTAGCCCTCATGGCAAGAAATGACACTGATTCAGATGATGGATCAACAGATAGTCTGACTCAACTCAAGAACAAGGTACGTGGTCTAAACAAATCAACTCTTGAGAATTAGTGTACACTATAATGGATATATATGCTGAATTAAAAAGGGATGTTCGTGACCTAGAACTTGAAAATGAAACTCTTAAATTGGAAAAACTTGAAGTTGACAAAGAGACACTTGCCTTGCATGAAAACATTAATGTGCTTAAAGAGACTTTACTCATGAAAGAAGAGACTTGTTCCATTAATCTGACTGAGCCGAAAAAGGAATCTCTTGACTTAAAAGAAAAGGTCGAATCTTTGCTGGAAGAAAACAAAAACTTGCTTGAGAAAATAAAACAAATCGAATTAGACCTTGTCACAGACAAGCTCTGGAACAGGTTCTCAAGGGCGCTTGAATGGTTAAACACACATCATAGTCGAAATAGAAGAGGACTAGGTTTTGTGCCTAAGTTGACCTACCCAGTGAATAGAAAATACGTAGGATTATCTGAGAACATTGTATGTTATCACTGTGGTAAAACGGGTCATTATCGTTATACTTGTCCCTCGAGAAAGTATGCCATTAAAAGGAACACAGCTTATGTAAAACAAATATGGGTTAGGAAAGATGAGATTTGTACGTCTAAAGAAATGGGACCCATGTGGATCTAGGTTCCCAAAACTAACCTATGATCTGTTTTGCAGGCTGAAGTGAGAGAAAACCACCCAGCAAACAACACAGCAAACAGCGCAGGGAACAACCTAGGGAACAAGCAGCTGTGGTATGTTGACAGTGGGTGTTCGAGGCATATGACTGGTGAAAAATTCAATTTTCTGTCACTTACAGCTTCAGAAGGAGGGAGTGTGGCATTTGGAAATGGCAAATCCGGGATAATTGTCGGTATAGGTAAGATAGGTGAGTCACTCTCCCATTCAATTGACAATGTTTATTTTGTGGATGGATTAAAACACAACTTGCTAAGTGTGTCCCAACTGTGTGACAAAAACAACCTAGTAGTGTTCTCTCCAACACGTTGCTTGGTTGTAAATATGAACACAGGAGATGTTGTGCTGAGGGGGAAGCGACACAAAAATGTTTATAAAGTGTGTATTTCTACTCTTCCCCAAAATAATTTGACTTGTTTGAGTGCCCTAAATGATGATGTTATGCTTTGGCACAAAAGGCTAGGTCATGCAAGCCACTCGCTTTTGAACAAACTTGTAACCAAAGACTTAGTGGTAGGCTTACCTTCCATCAAATTCAATGATGACAAGGTATGTGATGCATGTGCCCCAAGGCAAACAAGTCAAAAATTCATTTAAATCTAAAAAATGTGTAAGCACTACTCGACCTCTTGAATTGATACATATGGATCTATGTGGTCCAATGAGAATCATGAGCCGAGGTGGCAAGAGGTATGTGCTTGTGATAGTGGATGACTACTCTCATTTCACTTGGACTTTGTTTTTGGCTTCTAAAGATGAAACTTTTAAAAAATTTCTTGCTTTCATTAAAAAGACTGAAAAGAGGGTAGGACACTCTTTGGTATGCCTAAGGTCTAACCATGGTACAGAATTTGAAAATTCGAGCTTTATTGATTATTGTAATGAGCATGGTGTTGATCATAATTTTTTCAGCTCCAAGAACACCCCAACAGAACGGGGTGGTAGAACGCAAAAATCGCACTCTAGAGGACATGACTAGAACAATGCTTGTTGCTAGTGGTCTTTCTAGAAACTTTTGGGCTGAAGCTTTGAATACATCATGTTACATTATAAATAGATGCATGATTAGACCTATTCTTAACAAAAGTCCTTATGAACTTTTCAAGGGAAGAAAACCTAATATTATGCATTTGAGAGTTTTTGGTTGTAAATGTTTTGTGCATAATAATGGAAAGAATGCCTTAGGGAAATTTGATCTAAGGAGTGATGAAGCAATATTCCTTAGTTACTCCTCGCATAGTAAGGCATACAAAGTGTTTAATAAGAGAACCTTGTGTGTTGAGGAAAGTGTGCATGTGCTTTTTGATGAAACTAACTCTCTAAGCGAGAATGATGCACAGGAAGAAGACTTCGAACTAGGTCTTGTTAGAAAAGACGTGCTGCTTCAAGGTGAACAAGGTAAGGATCAATCGGAGGGAGCAAGGCCTGAGGCTGTTCTTCAGGAAGGTAAGCAAGCCGTGAACCAAACAGGGGGAAACAGGGTGGAACCCTGTTCGGGATAACACCAGCCAAATCCTTCAGGGATAAATCCAGGAACAAGCTCCCAAACAGGCTCGAGAATAGGTTCTGGATCTATTTCACCGAGTATTCCAGATAGGATGGAGAGTGAGTCTGTGAACCCACTTTCATCACGATCATGGAAATACTAAAGTTCACATCCTCTTGATCAAATTTTGTCTGATATTAATATAGGAGTTCAAATTAGATCTAGACTCAAAAATTTCTGTGCTTTCTATGCTTTTCTCTCAAAAATTGAGCCTAAGAATATTAATGAAGCCCTTTCAGATTCAGATTGGGTCACAGCCATGCAAGAAGAACTCCATCAGTTCGAAAGGAACAAGGTATGGCACCTTGTGCCACGGCCAGAGGATAGAACAATCATTGGAACCAAGTGGGTGTTCCGTAACAAGCTGGATGAGTGCGGAACAGTCACTAGAAACAAGGCCCGGCTGGTGGTTCAAGGCTACAACCAAGAAGAGGGAATTGATTATGAAGAAACCTTTGCACCTGTTGCAAGGATGGAGGCCATTCGAATCTTGATAGCATTTGCAGCCCATATGGAGATCAAGTTGTATCAAATGGATGTCAAAAGTGCATTTTTAAATGGGTACCTCAAAGAAGAAGTGTATGTCAAACAACCCCCCGGTTTTGAAAGTGATGAATTTCCTAACCACGTTTTCAAACTTGACAAAGCACTTTATGGTTTGAAACAAGCCCCTAGAGCTTGGTATGAGCGGTTGTTAAGTTTTTTGTTGGAAAATGATTTTACAAGAGGCAAGGTAGACAATACCTTGTTTCTAAAATCTAAGGGGGAACATTTGTTGATTGTCCAAGTATATGTCGATGACATCATATTTGGTACAACTCATCATGATTTGTGCAATGAATTTTCAAAAATGATGAGGAGTGAGTTTGAAATGAACATGATGGGTGAGCTTAATTTCTTTCTAGGCTTGCAAATCAAGCAAACTTCAAACGGCACCATGATCCATCAACAAAAGTATATCAAAGAGTTACTTAAGCGTTTTAGGATGGAGTCGTCCAAGCCCATTGATACTCCCATCTCTCCCTCAACCAGGTTGGTAATGGATGATGGTAGTCTCTCAGTTGAGGAGAAATCCTATAGGGGCATGATAGGGTCACTCCTATACCTGACGGCTAGTAGACCTGACATTGTTTTCAGTGTTGGTCTATGTGCACGTTTTCAGTCTAACCCTAAAGAAACTCATCTTAAGGCTGTAAAAAGGATTTTAAGATACTTAAAACATACACCTGATCTAGCCTTATGGTATCCTAGAGGTTGCAACTTTGATCTTGTTGGGTATGCTGATGCTGATTATGCAGGTTTCTTGGTTGATAGAAAAAGCACCTCAGATATGGCTCACTTTCTTGGACCTTGTTTGGTATCTTGGGCAACCAAGAAACAACTCTCTGTTGCCTTGTCCACAGCAGAAGCTGAATACGTGGCAGCTGCATCCTGTTGTGCTCAGTTATTATGGATAAGACAACAACTCAAGGACTTTTGTGTTGACATAGGATGCATTCCTATTTATTGTGGCAATACAAGTACAATTAACATTGCCAAAAATCCATGTCAACACAAAAGAACAAAACATATTGACATTCGTCATCATTTTCTAAGAGACAATGTTGAAAAAGGAGTGATCTCAATGAATTTTTATGCCACTGAAAATCAAATTGCTGATATATTCACCAAGGCATTGAGTAGAGAACAATTTGAAAGGAATAGACTCGAACTAGGTTTAATTAAAACAACCTGACCATCTTGTTCTCTCTCCCTGTTGGCAAAATTTAAAGCGCTATGGGTACAATATATTAAATTTTTGTTTGCAATCAACTTCTGTGCTATGTTTAGCATATGTGAGGTATGCAAGTTGCTGACACTCGTTGAGGTCTAATGAGATTGCCCTTATTGTCCCATGTTACCTAGCAAGTAACCTCAAGAACAAGCATCAGAAACAGGTACGCCTCTTATCTGTCAAATATATGCAACTAGTTGGGAATTGCTAAAACACCTTTCGAGACGTGCGCGACCTAATTTAATGCTAAAGCCCGTTGCAAAACGGGCAAAATCTTTAAAAGATCTTGCACGCTTCTCTCTCTTTAAATCTCTCTTCAAACTTGCTTCACTCTCTCACCTCAACCGAAATTCCTCTTGCTCTGAAAATCTGCTCGAGAAACCATAATCTCTCTCCTTCCTCTGAAAAAATGGCGTCCCCCATTAGCACCGAGAGTTCCTCGACCGTGACCCAGGGCAACCAGTCACCAAGCACAGCCTTGCAAACAGCCACAGCCCTGTTTGCGCCTACATAGTTTCTGACAGCGTTAATGGAAGGTAAATCCACTGAACCTTCTCGCCCAATTATCTACAAACCTTTTGGGTTTTTGAAAAGTATAGACCTTAGAACAGTAGGTCTAAAATTGGAAGACATTCCCTACAAATTTGGGTGGGATTTAATTTTGTTTGGTGAACCGGGCGCATGTCAACAGTCTGGAGAACCCAAGAACCTGTTGGGGCATCTGACCGAGAAATTAGGGCTTCAGATGAACTCTTTCTGTTCGAACATGGCCTAGATGACATCAATTCGTTTGGGCTATTTCCAGAGCAGGAAACAGGGGCCGAAACAGGGTCTGAGGTTTTTAGGGATGACCTAGGGGAGGATTTGTCAAAAGAAGAAGGGGGAAGTAGTGGTCAAATGGAGGAGTCTCCTGTCAAGCCTGCACAAGCCACATCGGTAACACAAACTGGTGAGAAACGCAAAAGGTACAAAATTGTGGCTAGGCGTACTAGAATGCCAAGAACACGACCACCATCAAGGTCTAAAAGCGGCCAGACTGAAGAACTCTCAAAAAGTGAAACCTCTGTCAAACCAAAACCACAAATCCCCTCTTCGGCCAAACCCGTAAACAGGCCAACTCGAAAATCAGCCCGAATTGCTTTCCAATCCACGCCTCGTCCTACCAAACAGTCATTCCCTGTTGTTGAGGAAATTGATTCCTCCTCTGAGCCTTCATCAGATAGCGACACTGAGAGCACCTCCTTCAAACAGGGCACTCCCGTGTTCTCAGAGTCCTCAGAGGATAAGCTTCTGCCTGCACCAAAATCAACCTCCACTTTACCCCCCAAACCATCACCCCTCAAAACTCCCAAGAGAAAAGCCTCCCTCAAACACGCCTCCACACAAGACCCTCTTACTGTGCCCAACCTAAGAGAGCCAAGAAGTCTACCCCGTCTGCCATTTCAGCCAAACTGACCCAATTGCTTCACAGACGGGTCGTTAGGGGTAAAATTATCAAGGTAAAATATTTTGAGGAACAGGGTCTGGAGGTGTTTCTGCACAAGCTGCGTGCACAGGGGTGGTATGAGCTGTTTACAAACACCCAGCTGGGGTGTTCTGTACATGAGTTGGCAGAGTTCTATGCCAACTGCACTGTCACCGAAGGAGTGGTGACAAGTATTGTTAATGGGCAACAGCTTCGCTTTGATGCGAAGATATTAGGGAAAATTCTGGGGATTCCCTCCATGGGCTTTGATCACCCCTCCATAAGCTGTTCCCATAGGTTGTTCTCATAGGCTATTCTCACTTCTCTTGGTTATCCTCTCTTGCCAGTTTGTACTATGTTGCACTTTTTTGGTGAATGACAAGTTATCTTGGTTTTTGATTGGCTTTGCCTTGCTTGCTTTTTGCTGTGAATTGCTTGTGTGTGACTAGGATGGCCAATCTCATTACCGTACCAACACACTTGAGTGTATCGCCTGTTGACTTTCCTCCATTACCCAAGTGGTGGTGATAGCAAACACCCTCTGTTTGACTGTTTGCTCCTACTTTTTAATGATGCCAAAAGGGGGAAGATAGGATGACCAATATTGTTTTAGTTTTGCCATGGACGTGTTAATTTTCTTACACGATTTTCGATACTCACTGCTTCATTTGAATGTGAAAAATTGGCACTAATCACTTCAATTGTCCTTGAAAGTCAATATGGTCACTTGGTTTGTCATCATCAAAAAGGGAGAATTTGTTAGAATGTATAAGGTTTTGATGATAACAAATCCAAGTGTTGTTGTTGCGCCAAACAGGCTTTCTAAACAGATTCTTACTGCTGTTCTCAAGTCTTAAAACTGCTTGACTAATGGATTATCAAGAACAGGTACTCAAGTCAGCGATACAAGAACAGCCGTAAAGAACAGGTTCTGCGAAGTGTTTGAAGCACAGGATATAAGTGCAGCCGTGAGAAACAGATTCTGTGAAGTGTTTGCAGCAAATTCGTCTTTCTACAAGATGACTAGTGGTTACAACAAGATGTCTTGATTTAATTTGGTTTTATATTTTTAGACTCTTGTTAATATGCCAATCAGAAAGTCTTAACTTACCACTTACTTGAAACGGTTTTGCTTTTTTGGAAAATATTTCGGATCACCCTTCAAAACAATTCTGGAAACAGGACGCTCAGGGTGTTTCCAGAATAAGCTGCGAAAAACAATTTTTCACGTTTTTATCTTTTGGATTTTGAGCAGCTTCTCCAAGATTTGCAAGAAAGATTTTTTTATGGAGTATCTTACCCCTTACCCTAAAAACGGTTATTCAAATCTAAGAGGATTTGCAAAATCTTTTTGAATAAAAAGAATATCCAATTTTTGGAAAGTGGATAAGGTTGTTGAGAAAAACATGGGCTAGTTGCTGAGAATCACCGCCTTATGCACACGGTTTAGAAAGTGTTTCCAGCTCATGTTTCCTCATCCCTTGTGGCTAAAGAATTCTATATTCTTTAGGGATTTTAGATTCCAAAAATTTGAGGAATTGTTTTTCCAAGCACTATATAAAGTCGCTTCTTAGAACGATAGATGCATTGATTTTAAAAAGGCAAAAATTCAGTGTTCATGAGCTTAAAAGTTTCAAAAGAAAACCGTGCCTAGTAAGTGAGTTATTTGAGCTTTCAAAGTTGGCATACTAGGACTTCATTGTACCCTATATTAGCTTAGTTGAGAAGCATTGTAATAGGGTGTTTTTCTTTATATATCTTCTTTCACAAAAGTGAGTTGAGTGTGTGTCCAAATCAAGGGGATTTTGGATGTGGGGTAACCTGTCTTAGGGAAGACGGTTACGTGGGTTGCAATTGTAACAAGGTGTGTTACTATTGTAACGTGATTAGCCCGTTTAGTGAAGTGTTTAAATCCTACACGAGGTAGGTCGTGGTTTTTCACCTCAGTTGGGCTATAGGTGTTTTCCACGTAAAAATCCTGTGTCCATTATTTCCGCATTCAATTTTGTTGGATTTTCGCTTCTGCTTATCTCATGAACAACCTATGCGAACCGGGCCTAAGACTGTTTGCCAGCAACTTGCGAAAATCGGACACCACAATTCACCCCCCTCTTGTGGTTGTGTACTCTCTAAATTAACATGCTGATTTCTAAAGATACAAACAATGAATGCACCTAAAGTCTTAAAAGTGCAATCTCACTTGATAATACTTATGCCCAATGCGAAACGATAAACTAGGCCCCGTTTGTGCTTAAGAAATGTAGTTATAGGTAAATGTAGTTAGTAAACAACTTTTACTCCTATAATTTGCAACTTTATGAAAATTGATTAATAAAAAGGCATCCACAATTCAAACAATTCAATATAGGATAAGCTATACTAAAATGATTTTGAAAAATAAATGAGTTAGGGTCATTGAACTCAAAGTACAACAAGTTGGAGCAAAATAGATCAAAATAAAATAATTGAGGTGATAATGAAAGGACTTCAATGGTCATAAGTAGAATGTGGATTTTTATATTTCTGAGATGGATAACAAAGGTTTGAGGGCAATTGGAGTGGTGGTAGGCTCAGAATAACTTTAAACACACCGGTTTGGACCAGTAAACACTAATCTTGAGTTATCTATTTCTCTACTTCTTCAATTTCATTGCACATGCCATACAACTTAGTTTTCCAAACTAAATAAGTTTCTAAGTACAACCAAAGTTGTTATCGATTTAAGATCCCCCTTAGAAAATTCATAACTTTCTCCCTTAACCTCAAATGGAGACCTAAAACTCAATATGGAAAGCTTAAGAAGTCTATCAAAACTTGCACTCATAGTGAAAAACATAGTATTCCCACAATGGTTCCTAAAATTGAGCTTAAACACAATTGTGCACAGTTCTGGTCTAACTTAGGCAGTCTTAGCGAAACGGTCATAACGTTTTCCACCAAATCGTGATTCAAAAGGCATTTGAAAGATAATTCATTGATCTATCTAAACGACAAAAATTACAATTTTTCAATATCCCATGCAATACCAGTTTATTCATAAATAGACCCCTGTTCCAGGCCTCAACATAGCTTGCTACCCACATTTTCAACCCCCCCCTTTTTCACATAATTCCCTCTAAAATCACTTGTTAAAATTACTAAACCATGATTAGTTCTCAACATCACCTCACACAGCCATAATACTCAATTTTTACTCCATAATCATCTTCTTCAAATTCTTAATTGTTGAATTAGAGAGTACACAACCACAAGAGGGGGGTGAATTGTGGTGTCCGATTTTCGCAAGTTGCTGACAAACAGTCTTAGACCCTGTTCGCACAGGTTGTTTCTGAGATAAGCAGAAGCGAAAATCCAACAAAATTGAATGCGGAAATAATGGACACAGGATTTTTACGTGGAAAACACCTCTAGCCCAACTGAGGTTAAAAACCACGACCTACCTCGTGTAGGATTTAAACACTTCACTAAACGGGCTAATCACGTTACAATAGTAACACACCTTGTTACAACTTGTAACACACGTAACCTGTCTTCCCTAAGACAAGTTAGCCCACGTCCAAAATCCCCTTGATTTGGACACACACTCTATCACTCTTGTGAAAGAAGAATGTAAAGAAAAAACACCCTATTACAATGCTTCTCAACTAAGCTAATATAGGGTACAATGAAGTCCTAGTATGCCAACTTTGAAAGCTCAATTAATTCACTCACAAGGCTCGGTTTTCTTTTCAAACGTTTTAGCTCATGAACTCAGATTTTTTCTCTTTGAAAACCGATGTGTCCAAGATTGTAAGAAGCCGCCTTTTATAGTGCTTGGAACACAATTCATCAAATTTTTGGAAACTAAAAAATCTGAAGAATATAGAATCCTTTACCCACAAGGGATGGAAAAACTATTTCTGAAATTTTTGGAAACTAAAATCCTAGAGAAAATAGAATCCTTTAGATATAAGGGGTAAGGTGACATGAGCTGAAAAACACTTCCTGAACCGAGTGCATAAGGCGGTGTTCTTTAGCAGCTAGCCCATGTTTTTCTCAACTACCTTATCCACTTGCCAAAAATTGGATATTCTTTTTATTCAAAAAGATTTTGCAAATCCCTTAAGATTTTTGATAACCGTTTTTTAGGATAAAGAATAAAATACTCCATAAAAAAATCTTTCTTGCAAATCTTTGAAGAAGCTGCTCAAAATCCAAAAGATAAAAATCGTGCAAAGCAGTTTTTTCGTAGCTTATTCTGGAAACACCCTGATCGCCCTGTTTCCAGGGTTGTTCTGAAGGGTGATCCGAAATATTTTCCGAAAAGCAAAACCGTTTCCAGTGAGTGGTAAATTAAAACTTTCTAATTGGCATATTAACAAGAGTCTAAAAATATAAAACCAAATCAAATCAAGACATCTTGTTGTAACCACTAGTCATCTTGTAGAACGACTTTGCTGCAAACACTTCACAGAATATGCTTCAAACACCGCACGGAACCTGTTTGTCACAGCTGCATATATCTTATGTTTCAAACACTTCTCAGGATATGCTTCAAAACACCTTACAGAGCCTGTTCCTCATGGTTGTTCTTACATCGCTGACTTGAGTACCTGTTCTTGATAAACCATTAGTCAAGCAGTTTTAATATATTGAAGAACAGCAGTAAGGTCCTGTTTGGAAACTGTTTGGACAACAACAACAACACTTGGATTTGTTATCATCAAAACTTTATACATTCTAACAAATTCCCCCTTTTTGATGATGACAAACCAAGTGACCATATTGACTTTCAAGGGCAATTTAAGTGATTTGTACCAATTATTCAAATTCACATGAAGCAGTTAGTATCGAAAAGATTGTAAGAAATTTAACTCGTCCATGGCAGAACTAAAACAATATTGGTCAACCTATCTTCCCCCTTTTGGCATCATTAAAAAGTAGGGGCGAACAGTCAAACAGAGGGTGTTTGCTATCACCACCACTTGGGTAATGGAGGAAAGTCAACAGGCGATACACTCAAGTGTTTTGGTACGGTAATGAGATTGGCCATCCTAGTCACACACAAGCAATTCACAACAGAAAGCAAGCAAGGCAAAGCCAATCAAAAAACAAGATAACCTGTCATTCACCAAACGAGTGCAACAGAAGGTACAAACTAGCAAGAGAAGTGAGAAGTGAGAACAGGCTATAAGGACAATAGATGGGAACAGCTCATGAGGGGTGTTCAAGGTGCAGAAGGAGAAAATTTTGCTGAAAGTGAAGAGAGAAGGGCGAGGAGATCTACATGGCGTTTTGCATTTAGAGCTTTTTCCTCGTCCAGGGCAGCCTTTACAGCGTTAAGCTCAGTACTGAGGCGAGAGTTTTCTTCCAAAGCAGCCTCAAGCTTGGTTGAGGAACTGCCAGGAACAGGAGGACGGGGTGTTCTGGTCCCCTGTTCTGAGGCAGACCCTTCAATCAAAGCATACCCACACCCCATAAGGGTGTTACTCTCGATCTCATCAATGAACTGAGCGCCCACCTTCTTCTGTAGTGTCACCCCAAAGTGCTCAAACACACTAGTCAGAAAGAAGCCGTATCCCAGATCATGTTCCCTAGAGGTGTTTGCAATTCTTGCAATATGTCGAATCATGATGGCAGGAAGGTTAATTTGCACTTCCGTGTCCATCAGATCCATCAAACACTGATCCATGGCATCAGCAAGATTGCGACCCTGGCCTCTGGGGATGACATTTTTGATGATAAACCAAAATAGCAATTGATGGAGCGATGTCATGTCCCCTTTCTTCACGGACTTGGGTGTTTGGAGGCTTGATTGCTGGCTAAATTTCTGGGCGAGTTCCAGCAGCCTGGCTGTCCCTAGAATAGTCTTGTCTTCCCTCACATATATATCAAAGCCTGTGGAGGGAATCCCCAGAATGTCCCCTAATATCTTCGCATCAAAGCGAAGCTGCTTCCCATTAACAATACTTGTCACCACTCCTTCGGTGACAGTGCAGTTGGCATAGAACTCTGCCAACTCATGTACAGAACACCCCAGTTGGGTGTTTGTAAACAACTCATACCACCCCTGTGCATGCAGCTTGTGCAGAAACACCCCCAGTCCCTGTTCCTCAAAATATTTGACCTTTATAATTTTGCCCCTGACAACCCGTCTCTGAATCAATTGGGTCAGTTTGGCTGAGATTGCAGACGGGGTAGATTTCTTGGCTCGTTTAGGTTGGGGCTCAGTAGGAGGGTCTTGGGTGGAGGCATGTTTGAGGGAGGCTTTTCTCTTGGGAGTTTTGAGGGGTGATGGTTTTGGTATAGGAAGAGGCTTATCCTCTGAGGACTCTGAGAACACGGGCGTGCCCTGTTTGAAGGCAGTGTTCTCAGTGTCGCTATCTGATGAAGGCTCAGAGGAGGAATCAATCTCCTCAACAACAGGGGCTGACTGTTTGGCAGGACGAGGAGTGGAGTGAAAAGCTATTCGGGCTGATTTTCTTGTGGGTCTGTTTGTGGGTTTGGCCGAAGAGGGGATTTGTGGTTTTGGTTTGACAGGGGGTTCACTTTTTGAGGGCACTTCAGTCTGGCCGCTTTTAGGCCTTGATGGTGGTCGTGTTCTTGGTACTCTAGCACGCCTAGCCACAATTTTGTACCTTTTGCATTTCTCACCGGTTTGTGTTACCGGTGTGGCTTGTGCAGGCTTAATAGGAGACTCCTCCATTTGACCACTACTTCCCCCTTCTTCTTTTGACAAATCCTCCCCTAGGTCATCCCTAAAAACTTCAGGCCCTGTTTCTGACCCTGTTTCCTGCTCAGGAAACAGCCCAAATGAATTGATGTCATCTAACCCATGGTCCAACAGAAAGAGTTCATCTAAAGCCCCAATTTCTCTTTCAGATGCCCCAACAAGTTCTTGGGGTTGACATGCGCCCGTTTCACCAAAAAAAATCAATTCCCACCCAAATTTGTACGGGATGTCTTCCAATTTCAAATTCACTGTTCTAAGGTCGATACTTTTCAAAAATCCAAAAGGTTTATAAGCAATGGGTCGAGGAGGTTCAGTATTTTTACCTTCCATGAGGGCCGTCAGAAATTGTGTAGGTGCAAACAGGGCTGTGGCTGTTTGCAAGGTTGTGCCCTGTGTCTGGTTGCCCTGGGTCAAGGTCGAGGAGCTCTCGAAGCTAATGGGGAACGCCATTTTTCAGAGGAAGGAGAGAGATTAGGGTTTCTTGAACAGAGTTTCAAAGCAAGAGAGTTTCGGTGGAGGTGAGAGATTGAGCAAGAGCTTTAAAGGGAGAGAGAGACGTGCGAAATCTTTAAAAGATTTTGCCCGTTTTTGCAATGGACTTTAGCATTTATTGCGCACGCCTCGGGAAGAGATTAGCAGTTTTCAATTTGTTGCACACATTTGACAAACAAGAGGCGTACCTGTTCCTGATGCTTGTTCTTGAGGTTACTTGCTCGGTAACATTGGACAATAAGGGCAATCTCATTAGACCTCAATGAGCGTCAGCAAGTTACAAACCTCACATATGCTAAACATAGCACACAAGTTGATTGCAAACAAAAATTTAACATGTTGTACCCGTCACTTTTAAATTTTGCAAACAGGGAGAGAGAACAGGTTGGTCAAGGTTGTTCTAATTAAGCCTAGTTCGAGTCTATTCCTTTCAAATTGTTCTCTACTCAATGCCTTTGTGAATATATCAGCAATTTGATTTTCAGTGGCACAAAAATTCATTGAGATCACTCCCTTTTCAACATTGTGTCTTAAGAAATGATGACGAATGTCAATATGTTTTGTTCTTTTGTGTTGACATGGATTTTTGGCAATGTCAATTACACTTGTATTGTCACAATAAATAGGAATGCATCCTATGTCAACACAAAAGTCCTTGAGTTGTTGTCTTATCCATGATAACTGAGCACAACAAGATGCAGCTGCCACATACTCAGCTTCTGCTGTGGACAAGGCAACAGAGAGTTGTTTCTTGGTTGCCCAAGATACCAAACAAGGTCCAAGAAAGTGAGCCATACCTGAGGTGCTTTTTTTATCAACCAAGAAACCTGCATAATCAGCATCAGCATACCCAACAAGATCGAAGTTGCACCCTCTAGGATACTATAAGGCTAGATCAGGTGTATGTTTTAAGTATCTTAAAATCCTTTTTACAGCCTTAAGATGAGTTTCTTTAGGTTAGACTGAAAACGTGCACATAGACCAACACTGAAAACAATGTCAGGTCTACTAGCCGTCAGGTATAGGAGTGACCCTATCATGCCCCTATAGGATTTCTCCTCAACTAAGGGACTACCATCATCCATTACTAACCTGGTTGAGGGAGAGATGGGAGTATCAATGGGCTTGGCCGACTCCATCTTAAAACGCTTAAGTAACTCTCTGATATACTTTTGTTGATGGATCATGGTGCCGTTTGAAGTTTGCTTGATTTGCAAGCCTAAAAGAAATTAAGCTCACCCATCATGCTCATTTCAAACTCACTCCTCATCATTTTTGAAAATTCATTGCACAAATCATGATGAGTTGCACCAAATATGATGTCATCGACATATACTTGGACAATCAACAAATGTTCCCCCTTAGATTTTAGAAACAAGGTATTGTCTACCTTGCCTCTTGTAAAACCATTTTCTAATAAAAAGCTTGACAACCGCTCATACCAAGCTCTAGGGGCTTGTTTTAAACCATAAAGTACTTTGTCAAGTTTGAAAACATAGTTAGGAAATTCATTACTTTCAAAACCAGGGGGTTGTTTGACATACACTTCCTCTTTAAGGTACCCATTTAGAAACGTACTTTTAACATCCATTTGATATAACTTGATCTCCATGTGGGCTGCAAAATCTATCAAGATTCGAATGGCTTCCATCCTTACAACAGGTGCAAAAGTCTCTTCATAATTAATTCCCTCTTCTTGGTTGTATCCTTGAACCACCAGCCGGGCCTTGTTCCTAGTGACTGTTCCGCACTCATCTAGCTTGTTACGGAACACCCACTTGGTTCCAATGATTGTTCTATCCTTTGGCCGTGGCACAAGGTGCCATACCTTGTTTCTTTCGAACTAATGGAGTTCTTCTTGCATGGCTGTGACCCAATCTGAATCTGCAAGAGCTTCATTAATATTCTTAGGCTCAATTTTTGAGAGAAAAGCATAGAAAGCACAGAAATTTTTAAGCCTAGATCTAGTTTGAACTCCTGCATTAATATCAGACAAAATTTGATCAAGAGGATGTGAACTTTGGTATTTCCATGATCGTGGTGAAAGTGGGTTCACAGATATGCTCTCCATCCTAGCTGGAATACTTGGTGAAACAAGTTTAGGACCTGTTTCCAAGCCTGTTTGGGAACCTGTTCCTGAAATTATCTCAGAAGGGTTCAGCTGATGTTGTCCCGAACAGGGTTCCACCCTGTTTCCCCCTATTTGGTTCACACCCTGCCTACCTTCCTGAAGAACAGCTTCAGGCCTTGATCTCTCAGGTTGATCCTTACCTGGTTCATCTTGAAGCAGCATGTCTTTTTTAACAAGACCTAGTTTGAGGTCTTCCTCCTGTGCATCATTCTCACTTAGAGAGTTAGTTTCATCAAAAAAGCACATGCACACTTTCCTCAACACACAAGGTTCTCTTATTAAACACTTTGTATGCCTTACTATGTGAGGAGTAACCGAGGAATATTGCCTCATCACTCCTTGGATCAAATTTCCCTAAGGCATCCTTTCCATTATTATGCACAAAACATTTACACCCAAAACTCTCAAATGCAAAATATTTGGTTTTCTTCCTTTGAGGATCTCATAAGGAGTTTTGTTAAGAACAGGTCTAATCATGCATCTATTTATAATGTAACATGATGTGTTTAAAGCTTCAGCCCAAAAATTTCTAGGAAGACCACTAGCAACAAGCATTGCTCTAGTCATGTCCTCTAGAGTACGATTTTTGCGCTATACCACCCCGTTCTGTTGGGGTGTTCTTGGAGCCGAAAAATTGTGATCAACACCATGCTCATTACAATAGTTAATAAAGCTCAAAATTTCAAATTCTGTACCATGGTCAGACCTTATGCATACCAAAGAATGTCCTACCCTCTTTTCAGTCTTTTTAATGAAAGCAAGAAATTTTTTAAAAGTTTCTTCTTTAGAAGCCAAAAACAAAGTCCAAGTGAAACGAGAGTAGTCATCCACTATCACAAGCACATACCTCTTGCCACCTCGGCTCATGATCCTCATTGGACCACATAGATCCTCATTGGACCACATAGATCCATATGTATTAATTCAAGGGGTCGAGTAGTGCTTATACACTTTTTAGACTTAAATGAATTTTTGACTTGTTTGCCTTTGGCACATGCGTCACATACCTTGTCATCATTGAATTTGATGGAAGGTAAGCCAACTACTAAATCTTTGGTTACAAGTTTGTTCAAAAGAGAGTGGCTTGCATGACCTAGTCTTTCGTGCCAAAGCATAACATCATCTTTTTAAGGCACTCAAACAAGTCAAATTATTTTGGGGAAGAGTAGAAATACACACTTTATAAACATTTTTGTGTCGCTTCCCCCTCAATACAACATCTCCTGTGTTTATGTTTACAACCAAGCAACGTGTTGGAGAGAACACTACTAGGTTGTCTTTGTCACACAGTTGGGACACACTTAGCAAGTTGTGTTTTAAACCATCCACAAAATAAACATTGTCAATTGAATGGGAGAGTGACTCACCTATCTTACCTATCCCGACAATTGTCCCAGATTTGCCGTTTCCAAATGCTACACTCCCTCCTTCTGATGCTGTAAGTGAGAGAAAATTGGATTTTTCACCAGTCATATGCCTCGAACAGCCATTGTCAACATACCACAGCTGCCTGTTCCCTAGACTGTTTCCTGCGCTGTTTGCTGGGTTGTTTGTTGGGTTGTTCTCTCTCACTTCAGCCTGCAAAACAAATCAAGGGTTAGTTCTGGGAACCCAGATCCACTTGGGTCCCATTCCTTTAGACGTGTAAATCTCATCTTTCCTAACCCACATTTGTTTACATGCACTGAGTTCTTTTTAATGGCATACTTTCTTATAGGACAAGCATATCGATAATGCCCCGTTTTACCACAATGAAAACAAACAATATTTTCAGGTAATCCCACATATTTGTTATTCCCTGGGTAGGTCATCTTAGGCACAAAACCTAGTCCTCTTCTATTTTGACTATGATGAGTGTTTAACCATTCCAACGCCCTTGAGGACCTGTTTCAGAGCTTGTTTGTGGCAAGGTCCGATTCTAAGTGTTTTATTTTTTCAAGCAAGTTTCTGTTTTCTTCCAGCAAAGACTCGCCCTTACCTTTTAAGTCAAGAGATTCTTTTTCTAGCTCAGTCAGTTTAGTGGAACAAGTCTCTTCTTTCATGAGTAGAGTTTCTTTAAGCACATTGATGTTTTCATGCAAGGCAAGAGTCTCTTTGTCAACTTCGAGCTTTTCTAATTTAAGGGTTTCATTTTCAAGTTCTAAATCTCGAACATCCCCTTTTAATTCAGCACATATATCCATTATATTGTACACTAATTTCTCAAGAGTTGATTTATTTAGACCACGTACCTTGTTCTTGAGTTGGGTCAGACTATCCGTTCACCCATCATCTGAATCAGTGTCACTCCTTGCCATGAGTGCTACATCAGCTTCCCCAGCTTCAGACCCTTCCTCATCCTCACTTGAATCTCCCCAGGCTGCGAGCATAGATTTTGAGAACCTTTTCGCTGAGCTGCTTACACCCTGTTTCCTCCCCTGTTTTTTGGGGTGTTCGGGTTCTTGTTCTTCCTTATGCAGTGGGCAGTTTCTCACAATGTGGTCCAGCTTACCACACTTGAAACACCCAGTGAACTGTTCCCGAGGGGTGTTCCTGGCTTTGCCGAGGTCCTTCCTTTTGATGTTTTCTTTGACTTTCTTGAAGAACTTCTTAAATTTTTGAGTCATCATGGCAATCTCCTCCTCCTCATAATCAGAATCATCTTCTAAGGCCTTTAGTGCAAGACCTCGTTCTCTCTTTGTCTCATCTTTCTGTTGAGAATATTTCCTAAGTTCATATGTTTGGAGGTTTCCAATCAGCTCATCTAGGGTGATCTTGTTCATGTCCTTAGCTTCTTGGATGGCCGTTACTTTTACTTCCCAAGAATGAGGTAAAATTCTTAGGATCTTCCTTACCAATTCTTCGGTGGTGAAGGATTTTCCCACGGATTTCAACTCATTCGTTATGTGAGTGAAGCGAGTGTACATGTCCATCACACTTTCCCGATCACCCATCTCGAACAGCTCATACTTTCTCATAAGCAATTCAATCTGGGATTGCTTTACTTGATTGGTCCCTTCGTGAGCTACTTGCAAAGCATCCCAGATTTCTTTGGCCGACTCACATTTAGATATGCGAGTATATTCATCAGGACCTAGGCCAAAATATAGGAGTTTCTTGGCCTTGGCATTCTTCTCCATCATCTTGTAATCTTCAGCATTGAACTCCTTAGGCTCCTTGGGGATTGACTTTCCATCTTCAGTTGTTTTCTTAGGGATGAGTGGTCCATGCTTGATGAGCATCCACAACTCATAGTCCTCGGCTTGGATGTAGTTTTCCATCCTATTCTTCCACCAACTATAGTGCTGGCCATTAAAGTATGGTGGACGAGTTATGGATTGACCTTCAAGCATGCCTTGTGGAGCACTCATCTTCAAGGATCTCTCAAAGGTGTTAGCTTTTCAAAGGAGAACCTGCTCTGATACCACTTGTTGAATTAGAGAGTACACAACCACAAGAGGGGGTGAATTGTGGTGTCCGATTTTCGCAAGTTGCTGACAAACAGTCTTAGACCCTGTTCGCACAGGTTGTTTCTGAGATAAACAGAAGCGAAAATCCCACAAAATTGAATGCGGAAATAATGGACACAGGATTTTTACGTGGAAAACACCTCTAGCCCAACTGAGGTTAAAAACCACGACCTACCTCGTGTAGGATTTAAACACTTCACTAAACGGGCTAATCACGTTACAATAGTAACACACCTTGTTACAACTTGTAACACACGTAACCTGTCTTCCCTAAGACAAGTTACCCCACGTCCAAAATCCCCTTGATTTGGACACACACTCTACTCACTCTTGTGAAAGAAGAATGTAAAGAAAAAACACCCTATTACAATGCTTCTCAACTAAGCTAATATAGGGTACAATGAAGTCCTAGTATGCCAACTTTGAAAGCTCAATTAATTCACTCACAAGGCTCGGTTTTCTTTTCAAACATTTTAGCTCATGAACTCAGATTTTTTTCTCTTTGAAAACCGATGTTTCCAAGATTGTAAGAAGCCGCCTTTTATAGTGCTTGGAACACAATTCATCAAATTTTTGGAAACTAAAAAATCTGAAGAATATAGAATCCTTTACCCATAAGGGATGAAAAAACTATTTCTGAAATTTTTGGAAACTAAAATCCTAGAGAAAATAGAATCCTTTAGCTATAAGGGGTAAGGTGACATGAGCTGAAAAACACTTCCTGAACCGCGTGCATAAGGCGGTGTTCTTTAGCAGCTAGCCCATGTTTTTCTCAACTACCTTATCCACTTGCCAAAAATTGAATATTCTTTTTATTCAAAAAGATTTTGCAAATCCCTTAAGATTTTTGATAACCGTTTTTTAGGATAAAGAATAAAATACCCCATAAAAAAAAATCTTTCTTGCAAATCTTTGAAGAAGCTGCTCAAAATCCAAAAGATAAAAATCGTGCAGAGCAGTTTTTTCGCAGCTTATTCTGGAAACACCCTGATCGCCCTGTTTCCAGGGTTGTTCTGAAGGGTGATCCGAAATATTTTCCGAAAAGCAAAACCATTTCCAGTGAGTGGTAAATTAAAACTTTCTAATTGGCATATTAACAAGAGTCTGAAAATATAAAACCAAATCAAATCAAGACATCTTGTTGTAACCACTAGTCATCTTGTAGAACGACTTTGCTGCAAACACTTCACAGAATATGCTTCAAACACTGCACGGAACCTATTTGTCACAGCTGCACATATCTTATGTTTCAAACACTTCTCAGGATATGCTTCAAAATACCTTACAGAGCCTGTTCCTCATGGTTGTTCTTACATCGCTGACTTGAGTACCTGTTCTTAATAAACCATTAATCAAGCAGTTTTAATATATTGAGAACAGCAGTAAGGTCCTGTTTGGAAAGCCTGTTTGGAGCAACAACAACAACACTTGGATTTGTTATCATCAAAACTTTATACATTCTAACATTAATTCTTCTCTCTACAAAATCACTCAAAACATATCCACAATCTTACTTATTTGCATAAATGAGCAAAATGACCTCTTACATAAAATTGGAAAAATTTCCACAAGCTCCCCTTTGTCACAAGAATCACACCAAAGTCATTTCCTAAGCTAATAACACATTTGATACTTATTTCTCATCCAAGCACACATCAATAACATGCTTGATACGAAGAGTAAACTAAACCATGCATAATCATGAAAACCCTAGATTATGACCAACTTAGATTCACCTTTAACTCATCCAAAACCAGACCAACACCACCATAATCATTTATATTGCTAAAGATTACCAAATCAAATACAAAACAATCCGTAAACATCATTTTAACTTAAACTTGCATGATCATGAACAACGTCAATCTTTACTTGCTTTCAAGATTAACCAATCAATTAAAACATCAAACTAACTCTTGTTTCTATCCAAACAATGTGATTAATAATCAAAAATAACAAAAACAAGCATCAAAAGTAAAAATCAACAAGAAGAGAGTTAGGGTTTACTCACTTTAAGCTTGAAAAAGAGGGTAGACTTGATGTTTGAAGGGTGTAGGGAGGTGGCTATCTATTTGGGGTGGCAGCTGGTGGTCCTCTGGTGGTTCTCCGGTGGCAGCTGGTGGTTGTTTTAATTCATAAACAGTGGTGGTAGTAGCAAGGCTGAAGCTACCATGGGGGTGGAGGAGGAGGAGAGAGAGAAGAGGAAGAAGTAGAATGGGATTTGGCCTTTGCGTGATATTTGTTTGCTCTATCTAGTTACTTGACTGATTTTATACGGCCATAAAGTAGCTTTTACTAATAAAAACTTAGAATAAATGAGGGCGATTGATTAAATTCTGTCACACCAACCTTTTGGGCCTTAGATTGCGCATAATTAAGTTGGGCTCGGGAAAAATAATGCTCCATTGCGATCAAATTTTTGTGTAGCTCGGAATTAAATTTTTGTGATGTTATGAAAAATAATTTAATCTTTTAAAACATATTTATCAGGGTTGGCTATCGATTCACTCGAAATTTTACGATAATAAAACCCGAATTGCAAAGTGGGGCCCAAATGGAATTTTTTCCGCTAGGATGATTAAATGCAATGATTAAATGTGAGAAAAAAATAACATCACTTAATTAAATAAATAAATATGATTTAGAGTCAGGCTATTACAGCCTCCCCCCCTTAAAGAGCTTTGTCCTTGAAACGTATAAGCTTTGGCAAAACATTCAAGTTTATCTCAAATAGATACGGGTACTTGGCTCGCATCTCATCCTTGGTTTCCCCAAGTGGCTTCTAAGGAGGTATAATTTACCCAATGTGCTTTGATTAAAGGTATCTGCTTGATGCATGGCTGCTTAATCTTGCAATCTAATATCTGGACTGGGTGCTCTTCAAATACTAGACCCTCATTGACCGTAATGGGTTCAGTTAAAAGAGAGTGGTCAGGATCTGAAACGTAATGCCTGTGTTGTGAGGTAAGGAACACGTTATGCACGTGTTTGAGTTATGTAGGCAGATCTAGTCGATAAACTATGGGATTCAATCTTTCAATAAACTTGTATAGTCTAATAAATCTTAGCCTCAATTTAGCTCACAGTCCAACCTCCTTATACCCTTAGTTGGCAAAACTTTCTTAAAAAAAAAAAAAAACCTTATCAGCTACCTGAAAGTTGAGGGATTTCCTTCTTTTATCAAGATGGCTTTTCTGTCAGTTCTAATAGTCTATTTTCAAGAGTCTTTTGATGTATGTCACCTAATTGAATGTTGAAGAAGATCTTCATGACCCAAAATATGATTTTATCATCAATGTCTACATCATTTTACCCTAATGTTTCATGTAAAATTCTCTGTTAGTATTTTCACAATATCGACTGCTGGAAGTTCCATGCTTTCTTCAAATACAAATGTTGGTCCTAAGTCGCGAAGTACTATAGCCTCCAACTCAAAAGAGTTAGATCCATTGATATTTTTAGATGCTTACCCATGTGATACCAATTGAATATCGAAGTTCTCAAACTCTCTCAAGAGGTTCAACTAAGTAATGGCTACAGTGTTAAGGGTATGTTGTGCCTTCCTAGTCGGAGTATCCACCACAATATTTACCTTTGCTGGGTGATATTGGATCCATAAGTCGTAATCTTTAAGAAATTCTAACCAATACCTTTGTCTCAGATTGAGCTTCTTATAAGTGAAAATGTACTTAAGGCTTTGATGATTAGTATAGACCTCACAAGGTACTCCATACAGTAATGTTTTCAAATTTCAGTGCAAAAACCACAACCGCTAGTCTTGTGTCATGGGTAGGGTGATTTTTCTCATAAGGCTTGAACTATCGGGATGTATAGGCTACCATTTTCCCCTCTTGCTAACTTTATAGCTTCCTTCAACAAATTGATCAAGAAAGATGATCTTTGATGAATCCTTCCCAAAACTCGATAATAACCTGCTAAACTAGAAAAGTTTCTGATCTCAATAATATTGGTGAACCTTGGACACTTTGTAATTGCTTTCAACTTCTTCAAATCAATCTTAAACCCTTCCTTTGAAACCACATGTCCCAAAAATACCACTTCTTCTAACCAGAACTCACGTTTCTTATATTTGCTATGTAATTGATGTTCCCTCAAGGTCTACAACACCGTTCTCAAATGGGTAAATGTGTTCGTTTCTGCCTTTGGAGTAAATCAAGATATTACATATGATTACCACCTCTAACTTGCCCAAATAGGGTTTGGAAACTCTATTCATAAGATCCATAAAGGCCATGGGGGCATTTGTTAGGTCAAAAGGCATCATGGTGAATTCATAGTGACCAAACTTGGTCCTCAGTGCGGCATTGGAAATGACTTCAGGTATAATCCCAAGCTGATGGATCTTGATCTCAAATAAATCTTCGAAAAGACCCCTTCTCCTTATAGTCAATCAAAAAGATCATCTATTCAGGGTGATGGGTATTTGTTTTTAACGATAATCTTGTTCAACTCCTTGTAATCGATATACATCCTCAAGACTCCATCTTTCTTCTTTACAAATTGAACAAGGGCACTCCATGGTGACACACTTGGTCTGATAAATCCCTTCTGTAATAACTCATCTAACTGAATCTTCAGTTTTCTAAGCTTTGTTGGGGCCATATGATATGAGGCTTTCAAGATACGTTGGGCATTAGGAATTAATTAATATCAAAATCAATTTCTCTTTTCGGGGCAGTCCCAGCAACTCTTTAGGAAAACATTCCTAATTTCACAAACTATATGGATATCTTCTGCTTCTTCTTCCTGTGGTTGAGTGTTAACAGCATCACACCAATAGCTAATATATCCTTGACATAAGAGGTCACTTGCTTTCATAACAGAATTTAAAGGACAAGGTATTTTCTCTCTTTGCCCATAAAACATATTTCTCTCCCTTGTTCATCCCTTGAAATAGCCTCAAAGTCCTCACAATCTATCTTGACCCCATAACTACACAACTAGGTCATTTTTAGAATGATATCAAGGTCTAACAAGTCAAATTGAATTAAAACTCCAGGGAATACTATCTACCAATAGTAATTGGAACAATTTTACAAGAGATAGGACACTAAAATCTACAATCATTGGGTAGCTTGATTCTATAATTGGTTTCTGTATCCTTATTGTCAAGGTTCAGTTGCAGGGCATATCGAGTGGATGCAAATGAATGAGTGGTAACTGAATCAACCAAACACAAAATGGCTTTGAAATTAAAAAAAGAGTTCTAGTAACTACTGTATCAAAGGTGACAGCTTTTTTCTTGCTCAACACATAAACCCTTCCTACAGCTACGGGCCTTGAAGGTGGGAGCCCTTGTCTACAGCTTTTAGTCTTCGGGGATAGGCAGGAATGAGGTGCTCTTGGCTACCGCACCACAAGCATTTGTTGGTTCCCACTCGACACTCAGGAGTGGTGTAGTTAGTTTTTCCACATTTCCCACAGGGCTTATGCTAGGCCTGTACGATGACTCTTGGGAGGGGTAGAAGCAGATTTCTTCTGGCTTACACTCTCGCTCGGAGCTCCCTGTTTAGTCCACTTCCTCTTCTAATTAATCGGGTTCAAGGCCCTCAACTCAGTTTTCACTCGTTCCACTTCAGCTGCTCACTCGTATAACTCTTGATACATAAGGATTGGTTGACCAGCTAGCTGGTTGCAAATGTAGAAAGCTAATCCCTCTATAAATCTTCTCATCTTCAGTCTTTCAGGTGACACAAACTCCAGATCAAACCTGGATAGTTCTGTAAATTTATAATTATACTACATCACGGTCATACTACCACTCATCTTTAGTTCTTGCAGAAATTTACTCCAACTGAAGTAAGGCCCTAACAGCCTATTCTTAACAGTGTTCCACAAAAAGTCTACTTCCTCAGTTAGGTAAAATGTTTCAAGGTTCACCTTTTTATCCTCTGGAGCCTCCACTGTCATGAAAATCTTTTCTATCGCTCTAATCCATGCTTCTAGCACCATTGGGTCATACATTCCATCATATACTTTTGGATTGCATCGCCCACCCTCTCTACTAATTTATTGACTTTATGAGAGATTTTGGAAGGCGCTGGGGCTATTCGTTTCATAAGCTCAGACAAAAAGGTCTATTAATAATTAGAGTTCCCATATTGCTAACCAATTTAGGGGGAATTGAGGGCATTCCACTAAAGGTTATTGGCACATTACACAACATTTGGTCACCTGACCCCTGACCATGATCTGAATGTTCCTTTATATGGGTTTCTGCATTGTCTTATACACATTTTAACTATCCATTTAGCTGAGTAATTCAATCAACCGACTGCAACCAACATATAAGATATACATATACAACAAATACAAGTAGCATGGCCCAAGTACTATTAAAACATAACACAAAACTTCATTATATTATTGTCATAGTTGCTTGCGTACATACATATACATGGTTTCACAAAGAATATCACTTTCAATTGACCACCTAAGGTGAACCTTTACACATACCTCCTAACTAAAACAGTACTTAACCCCAATAGACTAAGTCTGCCACATGCCCAGAAGTAGGCGGGACTAGTCAACACAATCGGAAAGACCTGTCTAACTATATACAATGTTATAATATGCACAAAATTCATCTATCCAATTGGCTATACTATATACATGTGGGCTCAAAAAGTAATCTATCTTAGATGCCAACATATAACGTGGATCAATTTAATAATCCCTAGATGGATCATAGTCTACGTCAGACTTATCTCAAGGTTCCCCGCCCAAGTCAATACTATTGTCTGAAGCATCAATCTCTGCATTCTCATCATCATGATCAAGCTGATGCTTCTCCAATTCTAGGTCCTTCTCTAGGTCTTCCATGAGGTCACCATCAGAGCTAAACTATAGTGTATCAGAGAGTTCTACAACAATATATACCTCATTTGATCCATTAGATACGGTAATCCCCTCTCTAGGTCCTGATGGCTTTGGGTTGTCAGGCGGCTAAGGAGCACCTGGTGCAGGTGGTGATGGTGGGGGAGATAGAAAGTGTAACAAAAATATATACTGCAGAATGTCCATGTTATTCTCTCTCAGCTCAACTCATCCCTTAATAACAACTCGATGATAATGTTAGCCCAATCCTCGCAAAACTGAAATCTAAGTTCGTCCTATCATAAGGCTCAAGTCATCATAAAGTCATGATATCAGGTTCTAAACTCGACCCGAGGGCTAACTGTAGTTAAGTTCCACAACAGCCTACGTGTATGGACCACAACACTATGGAACTCAGAAATGGGGTCTGCATGTGGGCTACCATACTAGCATATAGTAAAGAGATGTGAATGGCCATAGAAGTACCTGACATCATTTTCATGACGTATGGATCCATCTAACAAGGATGAACATAAGTGAGGAACATGGGAGAGATAAACAGGCATTTATAATGTTATAAATCTCTAATGTCATAAATCTCTAATGATATATTAATAACCTTCACTAACTAACCTTCTCACCCTCCAATCTCTACTCTCCATACTCCATATCCCATTAAAAAAAAAAAAAAAAAACAACGAGGCTCTGATACCAAAAACTATAACGTCCCCTAATTAAGCATGTTTCACTGTTTACAATCACTATTCTGATTTCCTCAATTACAACTGATAAACCCAATGATCGGGGTGTTACCGCCATCTAAAAGGACAAAGCTTGAAGCATGTGTACTAGAAATAACATAGTTAGGTGTGGCTTCAACTATACACATTCATACATGACCAAACCATATACAATCAACTATTCACCAGTATAAGGTTTATACACCAAAGTAAAACAATTCACCGTATAATCTACACCTCCATCCACTGAAGATTTCATAATACAGCTTTAAAATACGCATGTACTATGTCCCTATTGATCCATCTAGCTCCCTTGCTCAATTTATTTTCTTCAACTGGTTTGCTGGCATGAGGACGATTCACCGAGCATTTGCCTAAAACAAAATATGAAAAACAATTCGAATTGTGAGCCAAAGCTCAGTACATGCATTCCTGTATGTTAAAAGATCTCTATATAAATTGGTTGGGCGCCCACTTTGCAATTCATTTTAAGTTAAAATAGTGAATGAGATGAATGTAAACTGCAATTGCTAGTTATTATCTGATAGTGAACCCCCTTGATGTTGTTACGATCTATGGATAGGTGTACACCTGCTAAGCCGATCGGGGGGCCTGGCCTAAAGCCGCGTGGACAACTGAAGGGCAATGCCCTGTAATTGATAACTAATGGGGTTACTAATTATGTGATAAATTACTGATTAAGCTGATTCATTGATGTACTTACCAAAATATTATAATTTTGATAAATACGTACTGATTTCTAAAGATACAGGCAACGAACGTATCTGAAGTCTTTAAAATGCAATCTCACTTGATAATACTTATGCACAATGAGAAACGATAGAGACTAGGCCCGGTTTCTGCTTAAAAAATGTAGTTATAGGTAAATATAGTTAGTAAACAACTTTTACTCCCATAATTTGTAAATTTTTGAAAATTGATTAATAAAAAGAGCATCCATAATTCAAACAATTCAATATAAGATAAGTTATACTAAAATGATTTTGAAAAATAAATAAGTTAGGGTCATCGAACTCAAAGTAAACAAATTGGAGCAAAATAGGCCAAAATGAAATAATTAAGGTGATACTGAAAGGACTTCAATGATCACAGGTAGAATGTGGATTTTGATATTTTTGATATGGATAATAAAGGTTTGAGTGCAATTAAAGTGGTGGTAAGTTCAGAATAACTTTAAACACACTGGTTTAGACAAGCAAACACTGATCTTGAGTTATCAATTTCCTCACTTCTCTAATTTCGTTGCACATGCCATACAATACTTTTCCAAACCAAATAAGCTTCTAAGTACAATCAAAGTTGTTACCAATTCAAGGTCTCCTTTAAAAAATTCATAACTTTTACCCTTAACCTCAAATGGAGACCTAAAACCTCAATATGGAAAGCACAAGAGGGAAATTTCATTCATAGTACAAAATACAATTCCCACAATACCGTTCCTAAAATTGAGCTTAAACACAATTGTGCACAGTTTCGGTCTAACCTACGCAGTCTTAGCAAAATAGCCATAACATTTTCCACAGAACTCGGATTAAAATGATTCAAAAGGCATCTGAAGATAATTCAGTGATCTATCTACACATCAAAAATCATAATTTTCCAATATCCCATGTAATACTAGTTTATTCATAAACAGACTCCTATTCTAGGTCTCAACACAGCTTGCTGCCCACATTTTCAACCCCCCTTTTTTCACATAATTCCCTCTAAAATTACTTGTTAAAATTACTAAACCATGATGGGTTCCTCAAACTCTCCTTACACAGCCATGATAGTCATTAATCATCTTCATCAAATTCTTAATTCTTCTCTATACAAAATCACTCAAAACATATCCACAGTCTTCCTTATTTGCATAAATGAGCAAAATGACCTCTTACATAAAATTGGGGAATTTCCACAATCTACTCCTTTGTCACAAGAATCACACCAAGTCATTTTATAAGCTACTAGCACATCCGAGACTCATTTCTCATCCAAGTACACACAAATAACATGCTTGATACCAAGAGTAAACTAAACCATGCATAATCATGAAAACCCTAACTTATGATCAACTTAGACTCACCTTTAACTCATCCAAAACCCCACCAACACCACCATAATAATTTATAATGCTAAAGATGACCAAATCAAATGTAAAACAATCTGTAAACATCATTTTAACTTAGGCTTGCATGATCATGGACAACCTCAATCTTTACTTGCTTTCAGCATTAACCGATCAATTAAAATATCAAACTAACTCTTGTTTCTATCCAAACAACATGATCAACAATCAAAAATAACAAAAACAAGAATCAAAAGTAAAAATCAACAAGAAGAGAGTTAGGGTTTACTCACTTTAAGCCTGAAAAAGAGGGTGGAATTGATGTTTGAAGTGTGTAGGGAGGTGGCTCGCTATTTGAGGTGGCAGCTGCTGGTCCTCTAGTGGCTTTTTGGTGGTAGCTGGTGGCTATTTTCATCCATGAACAGTGGTGGCAGTAGCAAGGCTCAAGCTGCCATGGGGGTGGAGGAGGAGGAGAGAGAGAAGATGAAGAAGTAAAATGGGATTTGGCCTTTGCTTGATATTTGTTTGCTCTATCTAGTTAATTGGTTGATTTTATATGGCCATGAAGTAGCTTTTGCTAATTGAAATTTAGCACAAATAAGGGTGATTAATTAAATTCTACCACACCAACTTTTTGGGCCTCAAATTGGGCTCAACTGAGTTGGGCTCGGGAAAAATAATGCTCCATTGCGATCAAGTTTTTGTGTAACTCGGAATTAAGTTTTTGTGATGTTATGAAAAATAATTTAATCTTTTAAAACATTTTTATCAAGGTCGGCTATCGATTCACCCAAAATTTTACGATAATGAAACTCGAATTGCAAAGTGGGGTCTAAATGGAATTTTCCTAATAGGGATGATTAAACGCGATAATTAAATGTGAAAAAAGAATCACAACATCACTTAATTAAATATATAAACATGATTTAAGATCGGGATATTACAAAATTCGATCCGTAGTGACCCAATCCGAAGTGAACCAAAAATAGACAACCCAAACCCAAACCGAACTTTACTCGATTTAAAACCGATCTGATTCTTACCCAACTCAATTTTACCCAAATAAAACTTGAACACGAGTAGACTCGATTCGAATATAACCCGAACCGAAGTATACCCAAAGTAACTTTTTTTGGGGTTTTAGTCTTTTCCCTTTAGGGGGAATTTTGAATTTTTCAAACTTAATTAGTTGAGTTTAGGTGGGAAAAGAAAAACTTAAGAGGGAATTTTTACAAATAAAATCAATTAAAAACTTAAAAGGAAAAAATACAATAGTTGATAGTTTTAAGTTTTTAATTTGATAGATATGTAGTAAAAATATAAGAGAAAAAATATTTTGTCACAATAGGAATCGAGAAAAGATAAACATCATTAATAATTTATTAAACTTATTAGGATCTAACAACCTTATTTTACTATTTGATTCACTTAATGGCTTAACGCAATGCCTGCCATGATTATAAATTTATAATATCATTTAGTCACTACTGTAAAAAATTCCACACTACTGACCTACGACTCTAAATCATATTCATAACATGTTTAATTCTACATAATCATATTCAAGAGTGTATGTTTGCATATGTTCTCATAATAATGTGAGTCCTTTGAATTTTGGACAATTAAATTCACACACACACACACACACACACACACAGAGAGACACACAAATACAATACAAGTAAAAAGAAGTGTTCTAAATATAAAACACAGTTGTATAATCAATTAATCATTAACGTATGAATTAAAAGACAAATATAGAATAAATGGTTTTGCCTAATTAAACAATTTTTATCTTTTCAATATAATTCAAGAGTAAAAAACTAAAGATGACTACATTGAAAACATACAACGATTCGAAATTAGCCTGACTTGATTTATATCCAATCCAATTTATACTTGACCTGATATTACTCGAACATTGAAGTAAATCCCACCTGACCCAAATTACACTCGATCCATACCCGATCCGAACTGGGCTACTGTAGACAACTCGAAACAGACCTGACCCGAATTCCACTCAAGCTGAACCCATACCAACCCGAATGTGACCTGTTAGTGACCTGAACCCAAACTTCACCCAAACCGAACCTGACCCGAATATGAGTGACCCGAAAGTGACCCAAATCTGAACTTCATCCGAACCGAATCCAAATCTGACCTGAACATAGTTAACCCAAAAGTGATCCAAATCGAACTAAGACCCGACCAATGCCCAAAATGAATGACCCATTTGCCAGGTCCAATGCTGATGCTTGCCCTTGGTGCTTATATGAGTCATGTCTATCACAACTCACATAATAATTAAACAACGATGATTCACCAAGCAAAGTGTAACAACCCCAATGCACATATCTCACTATTTGCATACTCTTTAATTATTCCCTTAATTAGATCTGATAAACTTGATGGTTAGGGCGTTACCACCATTCAAAAGGACAAGGCTTTAAGTATGAACACTAGCTATAACATAGTTAAGCAGAGCATACAACCATACACATTCAAACATCATCAAAACCATATACAAACAGCTGCTAAATATCATAAATTTTCACACCACAATAGAGCAATTATCCATAAAGTTTACAATTGCATCAACTGAAGATCTTAAAATACAGGTCCCAAAATATTCATGAACCAACATCACTACTGATCCATCCAAATTCCCTTGCTCACTTACTTTCTTCAGCTGGTTTTCTAGCAAGAGGGCGATTCACTGAGCATTTGCCTAAAACAAAGCATGACAAACATTTCGAAATATGAGTCAAAGTTCAATACATGCATTTCTATATTGTTAAATGATCACTAAAAAATTGGTCGGGCACCCATTTTGTAATTCATTTTGATTTAAAATAGTGAATAAGATGAACGTAAAATTTGTGTTCTAGTTATTATCTGATAGTGAACCCGTGGTAACCATTACGATCTATAGATATGTGTACACATGCGAAGCTGATCAGAAGACCTGGCCTAAGGCCGCGCAGGTAATTGGAGGGCGAGTGCCCTATAAATGATAATTAACAAGGTCACTAATTAGCTGATAAATCACTGAGCAAATTGATTCATTGATATACTTACCAAGACATTATAACTTTGATAAATACATTCTGATTTCTAAAGATACAGGCAATGGACATAACTGGAGTTTCCAAAATGGAATCTCACTTGATATTATTTATGCACAATAGGGAACGATAGACTAGGCCCTGATTCTGCTTCAGAAATATAATTATGGGTATATGTAGTTAGTAAACAATATTCACTCCCATAATTTGTAACTTTAATACAAATAATTAATTAAACAAATAATTCAATATAAGATAAGTTACACCAAAATGATTCTAAAACTAAATAAATTAAGGTAATTTAACTCAAGGTAAAATAATTTAGAGTAAATAGACCAAAATAAAATAATTGAGGTTATAATGGAAAGACTTTGATTGTTATAAATGGAATATAGGTTTTTGATATTTCTGAGATAGATAATAAAGGTTTAAGACCAAGAGGGGTGTAGTTACGTTCAGGATAGTTTTAATCACACTAACTTGGCCCGACAAACACTATTCTTCAGTCATTACTCTCTTCACTTCTCTGATTTCATTCATATATCTATTTAGTTCATTTTTCCAACCCAAGTAAGTTTCTAAGCACAGTCAAAGTTGCCAAACTTATAGACATTAATAATAATCCCAAACTCTTAATAATACTTCTAATTTTTATGGTTTCTTTCTAGTCTCATAAATCAAGCTAAATGCCTGTTTAAAGCCCATTAACCTTTGTTTCCTTCCTATCATTACCTTATGTTAGCCACAACATTTAAAAATTATTTTATAATCAACCTTACACATTTTTCAATACTTTCTTTAGATAATCACTGAAAATGCTCCTATAAACTCCGTTACTTGCATTATTAAACCAAACAACCTCTTTTGATCACTTATGAGATTTTTCATAATCCACTAATTTTGGCCAAATTTACATATCGTTTTTCAATCCCATAACATATCTAACCTTCAAATTTCATCTAATTTCACCCCAATAAAGATACTTGATTCAAAAATCAACCTTACTCATGCATGGTCATGAAACCCTAGATTATACCCAATTCAAATTTACACCCAAACCACCATAAACGGACATGATCACCCACAATCTTAAATTTATTTTTCATATCAAAGATCACAACAATTAGATAAACAAACTCAAATTCACACTTTCTTGGTTCAAGCTCAACTACCCATAATATCCAACATATCTAAACACAATAAAAATTACATGCTAGCATTTGCTTTGATCATATGAACATAAATTATAACTAAACAATCACAAAAACCAAAAATATATAAATCAAGATGGAGTTAGAGTTTTACCTCACTTTAGGCTTAGATTTAGAGATGAGGGGGTAGTGGGAGGTGATGTTGGTGGTGGCTGCTGGTGCTAGGGTGGTAAGTGGCTAGTAGCAACCTAGAATAGGTGGTGAAGGTGGTGGCACAACAACAGAAACAGCACAGCATAGCAGGGGGCAACAGTGGGGAAGGAGAAGAGAAGAAGAAGAAGAAGATGTGGCTTGATTTTGGTTGATTTTTTTTTTTTGGGATTTTTCTAGCACATTTTGGCTTATGTTATCCATCTAAAAAGTAGCTTTTTACTAATTATAATTTGCACAAATAATGGTAATTAGCTTAATTCAATTGCACCAACTTTTTGGGCCACCAATTGGGCTCAAATGAATTGGGTTCGGGAAAATAGCACTCAGTTGTGATAAAAAAAAATTTTTCGCGTAGCTGAAAATTAAATTTTTACGATGTTATGAAAAATAATTTATCACTTAATCGTATTTACCAGGCCTACTATTGATTTACTCGAAATTTTTACGATAATTAAAACTTGAATTACAAAGTGAGGCCAAAAATGAATTTTCCAAACCGGAATGAATAAATGCTATAAATAAATGCAGGGAATTAAATAGCGTGGCTTAATTAAATAAACAAACATGATTTAGGGTCGAACTATTACAGAAGGCTTGGTAAGCACTCTAAGAAAACGTCCCACACAAAGCATCGTCTCTAAATTTGCTCATTAAGAATAAAGATAGAGTTTGTTTGGCGATGGTTATCTTAATTCTCAAATTGGAACAATGGATAGCATAAGAGTGAGATTGAGACGCAATAGGTGGCACACCTCCAAGGTGGTCTTTGATTCAATTCTTTTCTCTTCAAGATCTAAGATGAGCTCATTTTCTTCCTTGGCCTCCTCTTGAACTATGGTAGGCTCTTCTTCTTCTTGGACCAAAGTAGACCTTTTCTCTTAAACCTTGATCTCTTCTTGAACAACAATGAAATTTGCTTTTAAGAGTTCTTCTTCAAGGAGTAAATCTCGGTAGAATCTCATATCGATGTATGATTTGAGCTAAGTTCAAGTCTTGATTCTAGGCTTGCCTTGAAGAGCTATGTCCTCCTAGGGCATTCAAACCAACAAAGGCCAATATCTTGGAGGTTTTGAGTAGCTATCATGAAACCTTCATCTAAACAATCATTTGCTTGAAGATAACCCTCTAAGGATTGAACCCATTTTCAGTAGTGGTTTGGATCCAAACTATCTTCAAAATAAGGTGGTTCACTCATAACCTCTTTCACTTGTACTATTTGACTTGAGAGACTCTTCACTTGATGTTGAAGATCAAGTACGACAATATATTTCATGGTCTAGATCAAAGAAGAATGAATGGAGTGGACAATAGGTGAAAGAAAATGGCACGATCATACAAGCAAGAAAAGAGAGTTTAGAAGGTAGCACGAGAATGCAAGGTGTTAACGGGGCGGTTGTGTCATATTTCTGGGTCAAAATTCCAAAGTACAGGTTTTTACCTCGAGCGTGCTAAGTGGCAGGGGGCACCTGTGCCAAATATTTAGTTTTGTGTTTCTAATGGTTTTTGGCTTTTGTTGTGCAGTTGAGGGTTATGTTTTGTACTAGGGATTGTGTTTGAGCTATTTTGAGGTTATTTGTGGACTAAGAAGAGTAAGTGAGAGAAATTTTGGCTGAAATAAAAGTGTGGGTTTTTGGCATTTTGGCTTGGGGGTGGAAGTATGTATGGGCTCTTTTTGGGTAGATCAAAAGGAGAAGTGTAGAGGAATAGTTTTAGAACAAAATATGGTAGGATGGGGAGACCTAAAACAACAATCTAACATAAAGTTTGAGGATTTGATGGTTACCCAAATAAAGGAACCTTTTGCTTTAAAAAACAATTGAAGCGGAATTATTTGTTGTGATACCAAATGACCCATATGAGAATAACCTTCACAAATAAAGACATAAATCTTGATGAAGATTCTTAGATGGATAAGGATAAACAAATCCACAAAAGAAGAACACCTTGATTAACAAGAATGCAACTCCAAGAAAAGATCAAACCTAAAACAAAATAATTTTTATAGAATTTGATTTGTGGAAACTAGAATCAACAACAAACAAAAGAAGATATGTTTAGGACAAAGGGTAAGCCACATCTAAACCATTCAACCCACCATTCAATCTCATAAAACCTAAGTACTAAAGATTGAAATAAAGAAAAGACTCACATTCACCGCTGTACTAGAGAGAGAAAGAAAATGAGATTTTTTGGGAAAGGTAATAAGCAACAAAATTATCATTTCATAATCCCAAACCTTCAAATATGAAGATATTGCAAGCTATCAAGCCATCAAATAGTAGGGTGCCCTCTACTCCAAGCTTTGTACCAACTAATAGAATTACAAAGACAACAACTAATGGAATTCTAACTCATTGTACAATTAAAAGGCGGACCACTAGATAAATACTAGGATGAAATTTGCTACATATGTATTACCTTGGTGGCATCCCCTACCATCTCCAATGGATGAATTTGGGAGAAATATTTCTAGGGGAAGCTTCTAGAAGTGTTTACTAATTTCCTATAGAAGCTTAACCCCTAAATTACCCATTTGCTAACCTAATTGAGCTCTTAATCAAAATGATGTATGTTTAGACCAACAGTAACCCTTGCTCAATTTAAGCTCCATAGCTCGCTTAATATGTAGAATTAGAAAGTGACCTATAACTTGTTGGACAATAAACATCTGGGGCTCTTAACCAAATCATGTAAGCAAAGCTCTCTATTGAAGGCAACCAATCCCTCCAATCCATGTGGTGTACTAAGTAGTGGAAAAGAATCAACATCATGATCAAAGGAATAACAACAATCGCATAAAATAAGAGCGCATGGAGTATAAGGAACTCATAAGGTGTACCCGCAAACCGACTTTGATCCAAAGGTATAGCATGTATCACATAAGGGTCGGTAATGCACTGACTAAAGATCCCTCTAGCATTTTCATTCTCCCAGGTATCATAAGCCAAATATTCAAAGAAGTCCCAAATTTCATCGAGAGACTAGGTAGACAAGCATCCCAAACCCTAGGGTACATAATCTGAACATTTATTTATCATTAAGGCCCAAAAAAGCACTTGATAAATTTCTTATTTCTCAAAATAGGGACCAACACATTGAACTTGAAAGTCATTCAATCGACTCAAATATTGCCAAAACACTTTATCCTCATATTGAGGAAAATAAAAACTTGCCATCTCATTGAAATTGTCAAATTTTTCAATTTTAAGGGATTTTTAAATTTTCTTTTTTTAAAATTTCTAATTTTTCTAATTTTTTGGGATTTTTCTATAGGGAAAACTAAACAAGCATCATGAAATAAGTCACAACTAATAAAGAAATTAAAAAACAAAATTAGAATATATACAGCTAATAAGAAAATTTCGTATAAATGGAAAATGTGAACTAATCTCATGCCACTGTCCCCGGCAACAGCACCAAAAACTTAAATGTGATTTTCGATGTAAAAATATTAGTTGTAAGAGTGTAGCTTATCACTATAGTAATTGAGGATCGTCACCTCATGGATGGGATGAAACTAGGCTATAAATGAAAAGTAAACTAACATATTTACACTGGTGGCAACCACCAAGTTACCTGAAGCAGTTATTGATCAATGCTTAAAACCTAATAATTTAAATGATCACAATGAGCAGTTAGATAATCCAAGCACAACATAAAATCAAAGAAAATAAAGTATGGACTAAAGTTGAACCAGAAAGAGGAGCAAAAACTGAAGCAAAGCAACACTTACGAATAAGAAAATTTAGTATCATTTACCAAATACATAAGAACATTGGGCCGAGGTCATCTGAGGTAAAATTCCTCACATTAGACAAATCAACAATGAACACGCATAATAATTAATTGAGACGGGAACAAAAACTGAAAAACTTGAATCAAACCATAGAGAGTAGAGCTAGCGAAAGAAAGACTAAGTCCTTTAGCCTCCATCAATAGAGGTCTCAGGCTCCAGCTGCAAGAATAGGACAAAACAAGGGGAGGGAGAAGGATTAGAATCAAGCATCCTTGCTTCTAGCTCAACTTAGGTTCAAAAGCACCTCATTGATGGATAATCGAACAACAAGCAAATCCAAATCTCAAATTCCACCTTCCAAAACCACGGCAGCAGAAGTGAAAGCACGAAGAACCAAAGCAAAATTAGGGGAGCGGTAGAACAAAGCATTTAACTCGGCATCCCTGCCCTAATAATTCAACCCCAGTTTCAAAGTGACCTTCATTAATGGAGGTTTCAAGTTCTAGAAATGTATATTAAAATTAAGTAATTCAAACCTCACAATGATGCACTTCTAGATTGAAAATCATAAATCTTACCATAAAATTAGCAAAATTAAACATCAATTACATGAGATTCAGAGCTATTGAAATAGATATGAAATTCAAATAGGTAAATAGGAGAGGAATTCAAATGAACATAAAGCCACATTAAACCCTAAAATTATCTAAACGACGCTAAAAATCTAGCAACCTAAAAACCTAGCTTCCAAGTCGCTAAAGTTACTCGCTTTTATACAGCTTCAACCTCATCAATGGTCATTCGATTTGCAAATGATTGAACAGTGGGGATGAAAGTGGTATGGCATTGAAGGAGGTTCATGATGGGCGACGATTAAGTGTGGAGCAGGATAGTGACGACAATGGGGTGAGATGGTAAGCGCTGTTGATAATAAAGGGTGGTGATGAAGTTCGATGATGTTGAAAGTGGTGTCTATTACTAGTGATGAATGTGAGGGTCAAAGAAGACCAAAAATTGGGGGGGAGGGGAGGTTTTCTGGTTAATTTAGAGCAATTGAGAGGAGAGAGAAGAATAAAGTGGAAGGACACTTGCGGAGGATGAAAGGGGGACTTTTGTGGCTTTTTTAAAATTTTCCTTTTACTTGCTTTTAGCTGGGACAAGGGAGGAATGGGCTAATGGCTCAATTTAGGTTGAAAGGAAATAATGCAATATTTCCATTTTCATCTTTTTGTGCATTTTTATTTCCTACAAAAATAAATAAAAACGAATAAAAACTCCAATTTCATAATTATTTTCAGCTAAAATCCAAGATTAATTAGGAGTATAAAAATGTATGATTTCTTCGCTAAACAAATACCCTCGGGTATAGATTTTGCTCATCCTCAAGTAAAACAAACTACCTAAAAAGAAATGAGACTAAGAAATGAAAATTATAACTAACTTTTATAGGAATCACAATTGCATTTAGCATATGCAAGAAGCCCTTTAAATCCCTCGGTTCTCCAGGTGGACAAGTGAGATCTGGCGAGGGTTTTCCAGAGATGCACCCACAAAATCTTTTCAAAAACAAAGAAAAATCTTTTTGGTGTTTTAAACATGATCATATACACAAGTAGCGGAAAAATTACATTCACAACTTGGGTGATTACATCACCCTAGTAACCAAGTCACCAAATTATATACAAAAAGAATATACAATCAAAATATATCTAAATCACAAAATATAACCTAATTCCCTTTATTTCCTAGAGAACAATACACAATGAATTGTACACCGTGATGCATGACCAAATGTGTGTCAATCCTTATGAATCAAGCTACTAACATTTATGTGATCCCTATTTCCTTGCCCAATTGGCTTCTTTGCTCTTTTTTCACTTTTTCTCCTTTTTTGCAAGAATAACACTCACTTAGCTTACAAATATTCGGGCTTTTCCTAAAAGGGAGTTTTATTAAATTATATAAAATACTTATTTCATTGCCCAAATGGATGTGCAATCAAGTAAAATAGCACATATTCAAGCCAATTAAAGATAGTAGCTTTGAACATTGGTGCCAGGATTTTTTTTTATGAAGGCAACTCAACGAACCAAAATTTCAGATGTCAGCTAAGCAACTGGACCCTGACAATTGTTGAAAAAGTGACAAGGTAGGCACAAAATTACACATATAAGACTAGATTATTTTGAAAAATTGGATCTACATCCTAGCCATCTCAGCTCAACAAATCCTAAATATCACATCAAAGGTCAATCACTAATAAAATCACAAACCTAAATATCAACAACTATATGCGAAAATAAAGAAACAAAAGAAAGAAGAGAAGTGGAAAAGGGGTAGAATGATCACACCCAAACTAATAACTCACTCAAATGATGTCAAGGATTTCCATGGAACATTAGGCATTCCATCTAACATCACAAGCTGCTACTCATATCAAACCCCACCAAGGCTCATAATAACTTATCATATAGGTAGAAACAATGCTCCTAAAAATGGAAGTAGTAAGATCAGGAGGTGTACCCCAAATGTAGCACGTAAGCAGAATTTAACTTAAGGCTCTTCTGAACTTATCAGAGCTATGAGCTCAATCATGAGAGAGATGTGAATATGTAAACATAGGTACCCATGTCAATCGTCTAGCGATGACTATGTGATGCATAGACCAGCTAAAGTGGTTTAAATGTCTAAAATGAAGTCTGACATCTTTAAGAGGGGAGGGAAGATGATGTAGGATGGCTTAAAGTCAAGTCCTCTAATTTAATGTGATCCTTAACTCTCTCCACGTCAATATAATCAAGAGTCTGATCTAAACAATGACTATGAGACATAAAAATCCACTACAAAGTAAGTATTAGGAAGTCTAAAGAAGGGTGAAAAACTGAGGGGGAAGAAAAGGGTTAAATAGGAGGGGTGAGAACTAAGCCAAGGAAAGGCTCAACACGAGTGGGATAAGCAAGCTCCACAACATGTGTCACCACACTCAACCCTATGAAAGAAGGCTCCTCAAATGACTGCTCCTTGGTCAATGTATCCTTTGACCCAATAAAAATGTCACATTGATTATTAGAGCTAGCATCAGTGTCAAGTCTATCTCCCTCCTCTCGGTCTCTTAAAGAAGCCACAGAAAGCAGCAAATCATATATGATCAGACTACCCTTATTGGTGTTAGTAACTGTGCTAAACTCTAAGGAAGGTGCAATTGCTAACAAAGATGAGGGATCACTCACTTCCTTATGGTCAGTCAAATGTGTATCAACGTGAAAATCATGGCCCAAAGTAATAGGTGCCTCACTCCTAACTTCAAGATGCTCATAAGACCTGACCTCAGGTGTAGGAGACCCTAATGGTTGGCCTTAAGTAAATCATGCAAGTGAAGCTTCATATTAACGGCAACCAATGCTTCTAATTTATGTGGTTAACTAAGTAGTGGATAAGAAAAGAATCAACATCATTATCAAATGATTAATAATAACCACATGAAATAGGAGCACAAGGAGTTTGAGGGGACTTATAAGATATGTCCTTCAAACTAACTCTCATCCAAAGGCATAGCATGCATAACATAAGGATCAGGGATAGTGTGACTAAAGATCCCTCCAGCAGTTTTACACTCCAAAGTATTTCGTCATCCAAATATTCAAGGAAGCCCCAAATTTCATAGGAGGACTTGATAAACAAATATCCTAAGCACTTAGGGTAGACAGCCTCAACATGACCCCGATATTCATTATTAAGGTGCTCAACAATCACTTTACAAATTTCCGATTTCTCAAATATTGACCAACACATTGACCATGAAGGTCATTAAATCGACTCAAATATCGTCAAAATACTTCTTGCTCATATTAAAGAAAATAGAAAATTGCCATGCTTTTTTTTTTTTTTTTGAAATTTTCAAGTTTTTCAATATTTACAAATCTTAAATTTTTTCTTTTTTCATTTTTGATTTTTCTATTTTTTTGGGATGTTACTCAAGAGATGACAAAACAAGAATTATGGACTACGTCATTACACACAAAGAAATAAACAAAACCAAATTCAGAATATATACAACTAATAAGACAATAACAAATAAAAGGAAAATGTAATCGAATCTCACATTGCTATCCTCGACAATGGCACCAAAAACTTTTACGTGATTTTCAATGTAAAAATACTAGTCAAAAATATTCAACTTATCACTGTAGCCCTTGAAGGTCGTCTCCTCAAGGATAAGGATAAAATTAGGTCACAAATGGATAATAAAATGACATATTTGCACTGGTGACAACCACCAAGCTATCTAATGTAGTTATTAATCAATGCTTAGCATCTAATTATTTAACTGCTCACAATAAGCAATTAGATAATCAATGAAATTAAATGACGAAAAGAAGCCCATAAACCTAAGTATAACATAAAATCAAATAAAATAAGATATAGACTAAAGCTAAACTAGAAAAGAGAGCAAAAACAGAAGCAAAGCAAAACTTACGAGTAAGAAAATTTAGGACCATCTACCTAAATACATCAGAATGTTTGGCTGAAGTCATATGATGTAAAATTCCTCTTATTGGACAAACAAACAATGAACACACAAAATAATGAATGGAGACGGGAACAAAAATTTAAAAATCTGAATCAAACCAGAGAGACTAGAGGTAGAGAAAGAAAGCCCAAACCCTTCAACCTCCATCAATGGAGGTCACGGGCTCCAGCTGCAAGAACATGACGAAACAAGGGGAAGGGGGAGGATTAGAATCAAGCATCCTTGCTTCTAGCTCAACTTAGGTTCAAAACCACTCTATTGATGGACAATCAAGCAACAAACAAACCCAAATCTCAAATTCCAGCATCCAAAGCCAGTGCTGCAAAAGTGAAAGCACAAAGAGTAGAAGCAAAATTAGGGGAAGGGAAGAACAAAGCATTTAACTGGGCATCGTAGCCATAATAGGTCAGCCCAGTTTCAAAGCAACATCAATTAATGGAGGTCCCAAGCTCTAGAAACACAGCAATAATAGGATAAAATAGGGGAGGCAAGTCGAAATTGAGCAATTCAATCTTGAACTGATGCACTTTTAGATCGAAAATCATAAAGTTTAGCATAAAATTAACGTAGTCAAATATCAATTAGATGAAATAGAAAAGAGATATGAAATTCAAATACATACATAGGGAAGGAATTCAAATGAAAATACATTAAAATCACCTATCTAAACTATGCTAAAAATCTAGAAACGTAAAATCTAGCTTCCAAGCCGCTACAGTTACTCGCTTTTATACAAATTCAAGCTCGTCGATGGCCATCCAATTTGCAGATGATTAAACATGGAGAGGGCAATTATTTGGGAATGAAGGGGGTTCATGATGGGTAATGATTCGTTGTGGAGGAGTATAATGATGACGATAGGGTGAGATGGTGACCGTTGACGACAATGAAGGGTGGTGATAAGTCTGATGGTGGTGAAGGTGGTGCCTGTTGCTGCTGATCAACGTTAAGGTCAAACAAGATAAAAAAATTGGGGTGGGGGGTTTTAGGGTTATTGAGAGGAATTGAGAGGTGCAAGAAGAATAAGAGAGCATGACACATAAGGAGGATGAAGGGGGACCTCTTGGGTTTTCTTTTTATTTTTCCCTTTTCTTGCTTTTAGCCGGGCCAGGGGGAATGGACCAAGGGTTGAATTTAGGTTGAAAGGGAAAGAAGAGCCCAATACTTCATTTTTTTATCCTTTTATGCATTTTTTTAAAATTTTTGCAAAAAATAAAAAACACAAATAGAAATCCTAATATCACAATTACTTTGCACTAAATCCAAGATTACGGAGTACAAAATGCACGATTTCTTGGCTAAAAAATATGTTATCTCAGAATTGTGGTTTTACTTTTTGTTCGTCTTTATTTAAATTAAGATCATCCATTTGTTCTCTCAATGAATCAATATCATTCCTTTTGGCTGTCGCTTCTTTAGAATAGAAACCATGTTGACTTGCATTAAAATTGTATCAAGTATTTGATAGTATAATTATTTCGATGTTAAATCTTTTTAATATCTAGTAAATTGACTTGGCTGTTTTCAAGGCCAGGTCTTCCTATTTTGAAAAGAATTGTTAGAACAGTTCCTTTAGAAGTTGTGACTAAAATTTCTTTTAAAGGAGGAAATATAAACTATGCAATTTTTCCATCTTTTAATGTCCATTTTGGTGCTAATTTTGAAATCATATTAACACTTTTAATTTTGTAAGGGTTTGGAGGATTATTTTCATGTATGCATTAGAAACCAAGCAAAGATAGGAGTATTTGTTTAAATTCATTCAATCAATGATGACTAATGTTTACCTTCTTTATTCTCAGTTGAATTATAGTATTTGCTTAAGTATTCTTCATCTATTGTGAAAGGCTTAGATATGACATTAATAGATAAAGGATGGAGGCTTCATAGTAGAATGTGTAATGACCCCAATCCCTAACTATCTAATTATCATAACCTAGTAGTTATTATTTTTAATTGTAGTGGAAGTCTTTTGATTAGAGGCATTAACGGCATCCCGAAACGGACAAGGCTTCCAGAAAATACATAATTTCCTATATCATTCTCACATTCACTAATTCCACCAAAATTAAGGATATGTGTAGCACCCCTACCGCCTAAGGCTGGTGATGTTAACGATTTCTTAAATTCTAAAATGAAACAGATAGAGTTTCACCTAAAGATTTACCATAATCCAGGCTTAAAAAAAGCTTTACATTAGGCCACTATAATAAATAAAAACATAAAAGAGATGTTCACAAGCTCAATGGCTACATGCACCAAGTATAAAGTTCAATAATGTGAAAGAAATAAAAAGAATAACTCCATGGATCACACTTTTAACCATTCAATGCCTCACATTACATCCCAAAAATAACTAATTCCAACTAATTTCAACAAAAGATGGTTGGCCTACATGGCCATTTTGAGCTACTGCTACTCAATATGCAATACATGTACCAAAGCATTTCACATATGCTTAAGAATCTAGAATGCATCAAATTACATCATTTAACTCAGGAACTTACTTATATAAACACATAGTTCCTTTTTCCAAAACATAAGGGAGATCCCATCTTAGCTTACGTGAACCGACTCCCACCTGTCATATCAAGAACCTATGGAAAAGGGCAATAAAGAAGCAATGAATTACCACATGCTCAATGAATGATTCTCAACCCCAAGAAAACAAAATAGTTGCACGTAATACTTTAAGTAGCAGTCACACATGATTGTTATTTAATATCACATAATAAGCATACAAGGTCTCCCATTTTCATCAATACTTCTATAATCCCCAGGATTTAAATAGCATCTTTTTCCTTCTTCCATCCCACGCACAAGAATTCTCAATATGCCTAACCTATGATGCTTACAACTAATCACATGTACTACACGTGCTTTGCATCACATAATAGGCAGAAACAACTCAATAGTAAGTTGCCTCAATACAGGCATTGAGAACAATGGGGCCTTCAATTCACACATAAACACTTAACATCAAGGAATTGAGTTAAAGTTACCCACTGGGGTTCTTTTAGAAATAAAAAGGGATTAGTGCATAAAAGGTAAGGATCGTCACTTAAATCAAAGTAAGCATTTATGAAACACGCATTGCTCACTGGAAGATCATTTGGAATTCAATAAAAGCTCCTTTTAAGAGTACATGCACTTTTCTAAATGTTTTCACTAGCATACTCCTCAAATGAGGAGTTTTCATCACATAACAAGTACAAAATTATTTCATAGGGCATCGGATTCTCATATTCGTGCTAGTTCAAGTGAGATTGTCATTGGCATTTCATACTAATGCAAAGGGCCTTTTATATTCAGTGAACATTTACCCTGATTAGGGTCTTCTAGGGTTCCGACTTCTGGGCCTACTTTCTAGGAATTAGGGTTCCCGTACCATGGGTCCATCTCTAAGCTTGTGTCCAAACCATTAGTACCAGTTTCATAGCCCAAAACATTTCATATGCATCTCATTTTCAGCACGTTTTGCGTTGAAATTCCCATTCTGTCATAACAATCCCATCTCTATTTTGAAGAAGGCTAAAATGCCTTAACAAGGTCATTTATCTTTCAAAAAGCATATAACCCCTCATTTCGGTAAAATATGCTTGTAAACGAGTTACTAACCAAGTACAGATTCAGTTTTCAAAGGAGGTGATGTTAAAAACTCATCTTAAAAGCTTACAAGCCTGCAACTTACTCATAATAAGTTTCGCTTAAAGGCATTTTTATCAAATGAATGGTCTAACAGTCATTATTAACCACATAACTCAGTTCATACATACACACATAGCGCAAACATGAATCCATGGCTAACAAACCAAAACTCAATTCACCAGCATGCTTCAATCAAATTTTTCACAATTAATAAGTAATAGCGCAGTAATTAAACATGCCACCACACTTCGAAAATTCACTAATTTATTACACAACTTGAGCTACCTCCTTACAACACCCACCAACAAAATCCTCGAAAATCATCTCAATTGCAATCCCAAATCATTCCAATTAACTCAAATAGCCTGACTATTACCATTATTCTCTCTCATTCAATGTCTAACTTCACATGCAACTCAATTTATTGAATGAAAATGTAAAACTTTGCAAACTAGTAATAGTTTAGGAATCAAGAACCACCCACCTCGCTGCAAGCTTAAGAACCTAACTAATAGGTCGTATGGGCGGTTTCTGGGTTGGGTCGAACCCGTTTTTCCTTCCCCTGCTGCTGGCCGCAACGTTCCTCCTCCTAGCTTACTTCTGTTTGGTTTACCTCCCTCTTGGTGCTGCTGATGCTGTTGTTCGCATCCCCTTCCTCTCACTCTCACCCTTTTGCTCGCTCTGCCCTCAACCCCTACCACCAGTGGTGGTGATGGTAGCCATGGCACGCAAGTTGCGATGGTGGTGGTTGAAAAAGCTACGGTTTTAGAACCCTGCACACCACGACCACGACCACGACCACCACGGCCTGCGCGCCATGGCTGCCACCTCCATCATTGGCAGTAGGGGAGGAAGGCAGAGCGAGCGAAAGATTTTGAGCGAGAGGAACGAGACGCGAACAGCAGCATCAGCAACAACAAGGGGGAGGTAAACCGAGCAGAAGTAGGCCAGGAGGAGAAACGTTGCGGCCAGTAGTAGGGGAAGGAATGATAAACCTTTATTGACTTCATTTTCACTCTTATTTGATCATTATTTCTCATTATTTCTATGTCAAATCTAGACAAGAAAGGGTTACATCCACTTCCTGTGACTCAATTGTGCTTATAAAGTGGTTCATCCTACTTTTAGGAGAAATCTTTGGGTTTTGATAGAAAGGATAGCTTTTTGGCAATGAATTATGTGGAAGATTGAGGTCTAATGAAGCCCGAGAGCTAAAGGAAGATGGGTAGAAGAGGGCATGACCATGCGCGACTTAAGTGATTTTTCGGGTATTTTTCAGGGGACTGCGTTCTTTTCCTTAGAGAGGACTCTTAGAGGAGATTTTTAGGGTTTTATTGAGGGAGTTTACTTCATGCTTTTAGACTGAATTCATTGCAATTGAAGATTGTTCTACATTCATTCAACAATTAATTCAAGTTCTTTTCTTTCCCTTTCTCTTCTGATATTATTTTTTAGGGTTTTGGTTGTTCATCCATGTTTGTTGAATTGGGTTTAGTGATTTGTGCTTTCAATATGATTGTAGGGTAAATCCCATATCTTAGGTTGGGATTAGCTCCTATTATGCGATTTGAAATCATGTTCTAGCTTTTGTGAATGAATGCCATATTTGTGATTGAAATCTCACTTTGCACGCCATGTGTTTGATGAATTGCCTAAGAGGGATGTATTCATGTCCTTAATTAGGATTTGGGATTTCAACGAAAGTTGAATTCTTTATCTAAAGCGACTTTGTGAGCAATTGATTTTCCTAATATGAAAACAGTTTGGGTTTCAATTGGGAATTAAAGGTTATGTAATTCTATGGCTTGTCGATCTTAGTTTCATGAGAATAGATAATGAAGGTTAATTAGCCAATCAAATGACCTGCGAAAGTAGGCATAGATATATTTAAATCTATAACCATTCCATCTCAGTTATTTGCATGGATAGGTTTGCATGATCTAGTTCAAATTCCAAAGAGCATAATAGTGTGGTGAATCCCAATCTAGGATTTTTGTCATTTATTGATTTCGTTTAATCAAACAGTTTTTACAGATTGAAACAGCTGCCTTTCAGTTTTCTTCAACCCGAGTTGTTTTGCCTAGATTGAGTAATTTAATAAGTTCTGGTAGCTGAAAACAGGTTCTCTGTGGATACGACCCGTACTCACCGGCTATTAGCTACAGCTACACCGTTCGCTTGCAGTATAAATTTAAGACAATAAGTTTTTGGTACCGTTGTTGTGGATCCTGGTAGCTCCTTTCCAAGAAAGGTGAGCCTAAGGGAGTTTCAGTGGTCCCCATTAGAGAGGTCTGTAGCTCAGTTCTCCAGAATCAATCATCATCGAAGCAGCAGGATCCTATTAGCTCCTTTATCCCTTGCTGCGTAGGGGATGAGCAGATCGAGAGAGCCCTTTGTGATCTAAGAGCCAGTGTGAGTTTAATGTCTCTCTCTCTCTCTCTCTCTCTCTCTCTCTCTCTCTCTCTCTCTCTCTCTCTCTGTGCAAGAAGCTTGAGTTGTTGGACTTGAAGCCTACCACCATGATGATAAAGCTAACAGATCGCACCCTCAGGAGATCTGCTGGTATTTTGGAGGACGTTCCTATCCAAGTGGGTGAGTTCATCATCCCCTGTGATTTTATTGTCATGGATATACATGAGGGCTCCCAGGTCCCCATCACTCTTGTGAGGCTGTTTTGGCTACTGTAGGGGCAGTGATCGACGTGTAGGCAGGCACTATGTCCTTCCAGTTGTGTGAGAAGAGGGTTGATTTCTATTTCCCTCCACCCATACCATCTTCAGTTCCTGCTCCTCCTTCACTTCCTGAGGCCCCTGCATATTCTATCCCTCACGCAGCTATTTCTAGCATCATAGTATTTGATGGGGATGGAGAACCTCATATAAGGTCTATAGTGTTGTCTAATCTACCTCCACCTATCCCTACTACTCATGGAGGCACTGCCTTTCACCCTGGGGAGGTGTTGGAGGCAAACACCATTCATCAGTACACTACCTCCACCTCCCTCCATCCTGCCATCATTTGCCAACTTAAGGTAAGGATTAACCTAAGGACCTTAAACAAGTGCCTCTTAAGAGGCAACCCAAGCATCTTTCAAAAAAAATGGGTAAGTCATTTTTCTCTCGCCTTTTCCCTCTTCCATTACACGCTATTGGTCCTCTCCTCCCCTTGGTCTTTTTATTTGTGCTTTTTGTTGAGGACAATGAAAGTCTCAAGCATGGGGGGTAAGCTTATAGCTCTTTAGGCACAACTGTGGATGTTAGGGAGTGTGTTGAATAGCATCACTTGCGTTCGCATCATATAGATACAACGTCATGTAGTTTTATTAGGTTGTCTTTTAAAGTTTTCCTTTAATAGAGCATGTAGTTTAGAGCATATAGGTTAGATCCTGTATCATAAAAGGAGAAGTGATCGAGTTGGGCATTCATAAGTTTTCCAGGTACTACTTCTTACCCTTCTCTTCATTATCCTTTATACGTTTACTGCTTTCTTAGTTAGAGTTAGTGCATTCTAAATAAAAGAATTACTTAAAAGTTTGTGAAAACCCCCTCTTATAAAGAGAACACAAGGGTGATGATTGATAGATCCTGTTGATTTGTGTGTTGAAGTATGGCCCATTATGGTGTGAGTTTTGTGAAAATATGTTTTAACATTGTCATCTATAGTTCCTTTCCCCTATATTACATGTCAAATGGTCCTTGAGACTCATGTGGTTTGACTTGAATGACCTTGATATTTGGGACGCATCTTGAAGTAAGTTGCTTGACTGTGGTAGATTTACCTGTGAGACTTTGAGCCTAATGACTATTCATTGCATATAGTCTCATACTTCCTTTCATGTGCGACTCATCTATGAGTGCATCTCTAGAACTTGGTTTTGTTCTCTTTGAAATCACATTTGGCATTTGCATGTGTTGACATGATTGAGAGAATTTTTGTTCATTATAGCCACATGAGCCAAAAAGCCACTCATTGATGTGTACTGTCCTATTTGCTAGCCCATTGTGCCTTATCCCTATGTTTGTTGTTGCATCCCATCTGCTACACACTTGGCCTATTCATATTTCCTATACCCTTTTCAAGATCTAGTAGAGTAACGCTTTCATTTTGAGTTGGGCTTGCTTTAGAGGTTGGCTCATCTTGGGTGTCTTATTAGTGGTTTGCTTAGGAGGAAGTGTGATTTGATATTGTATTCCCCATGCCATCCATATGTATCTTGTTTTTGCTTCTCAAAGAAAAGAAAAAAAAGGGGGAACAAATGGAAAAAAGGAAGAAAAAGAAAGAAATAGAGAAGTTGTGAATAGAGTGATTGGCTAGGGCTATGGCAATAGGATTGTTTCATTCCCTTTTTGAGGTTTTTGTAGGGTTTGTTGCTCACTTTTCAATTGTGGTGTAAAATTATTGTTTTGACATCAGTTGTGATTTTGTTTGCTCCCTAGTCTTTGACTATTAGCTTCATTCTTTCCAAATTTACTCCACTTCTGACCCTTAACCACTGGCCCCATTACATCCTCTTTGGAAGTCCTCGTGATTGGCATATTGCATTTTGCATCAAGTGGTGAAGAATTGAGAACTCTACCAAGCTTATGGTAATTCGCTTGATTGGATAGAATATTGAGTGTACTTTTGTTACATATTCTGAACACCTTGAGAGGAGTGTTCTACTTTGTCCTAAAGTGATGTTCTACCAGTCCTGCTTACTCACCATTTATTAAGAAGGTCTTGTCCTGCTATGTGTTTCAATATTGGGGTGCTTGATGTGTCGCATTTGGGTAAGAGGACTTATGGATTTTAATGTTTATATTTTATTGAGAATGCACAACACCTTGACTTAGCCATCTTTAAATGCACGTTGAGCTTGGATTGTTGATCGATCATCCCTTGCCTGAGGAGGAGCATGACTTGAGGTTTATCTCCCTCTTTGGTGTTTCATGAGTTAGTCTTGCTTGGGGACAAGCAAGAGAAAAGTATGGGGGAGTGATAAACCTCTATTTGAACTTTATCTTGGCTCTTATTTGATCATTATTTCTCATTGTTTCTATGTCAAATCTAGATGAGAAAGGGTTAAATCCACTTCCTGTCATTCAATTGTGCTTATAAAGTGGTTCATCCTACTTTTAGGAGAAATCTTCGGGTTTTGATAGAAAGAATGGCTTTGGCAATGAATTATGTGGAAGATTGAGATCTAATGAAGCCCGAGAGCTAAAGGAAGATGGGTAGAAGAGGGCATGACCATGCGCAACTTAAGTGATTTTTCGGGTATTTTTCAGGGGACTTCGTTCTTTTCCTTAGAGAGCACTTTTAGAGGAGATTTTTAGGGTTTTATTGAGGGAGTTTACTTCATGCTTTTAGACTGAATTCATTGCAATTGAAGATTGTTCTACATTCATTCAACAATTAATTCAAGTTCGTTTCTTTCCTTTTCTCTTTTGATATTATTTTTAGGGTTTTGGTTGTTCATCCATGTTTGTTTAATTGGGTTTAGTGATTTGTGCTTTCAATATGATTGTAGGCTAAATCCCATATCTTAGGTTGGGATTAGCCCCTATTATGCAATTTGAAATCATATTCTAGGTTTTGTTAATGAATGCCATATTTGTGATTGAAATCTCACTTTGTACACCATGTGTTTGATGAATTGCCTAAGAGGGATGTATTCATGTTCTTAATTAGGATTTGGAATTTCAACGAAAGTTGAATCCTTTGTCTAAAGCAACTTTGTGAGTGATTGGTTTTCCTAACATGAAAACAGTTGGGGTTTCAATTGGGAATTAAAGGTTATGTAATCCTATGGCTTGTCGATCTTAATTTCATAAGAATAGATAACGAAGGTTAATTAACTAGTCTAATGACCTGCAAAAGTAGGCATATATGTGTTTAAATCTGTAACCATTCCATCTCAGTTATTTGCGTGGATAGGTTTGCATGATCTAGTTCAAATTCTAAAGCGCATAATAGTGTGGTGAATCCCAATCTAGGATTTTTGTCATTTATTGATTTTGTTTAAGCAAACAGCTTTTACAGATTGAAACAGCTGCCTTTCAGTTTTCTTTAACTTGAGTTATTTTGCCTAGATTGAGTAATTTAATTAGTTCTGGTAGCTGAAAACAGGTTCCCTGTGGATACGACCCGTACTCGCCGGCTGCTAGCTACAACTACACCGTTCGCTTGCAGTCTAAATTTAAGACAGCAAGTTTTTAGTGCCATTGCTGGGGATCCTGGTAGCTCCTTTCCAAGAAAGGTGAGCCTGAGGGAGTTCCAGTGGTCCCCATTAGAGAGGTTTGCAGCTCAGTTCTCCAGAATCAATCATCATCGAAACTGTAGGATCCTGGTAGCTCCTTTATCCCTTGCTGCATAGGGGATGTACAGATCAAGAGAGCCCTTTGTCATCTAGGAGTAAGTGTGAGTTTAATGTCTCTCTCTCTCTCTGCAAGAAGCTTGAGTTATTGGACTTGAAGCCCACCACCACGATCACAAAGCTAGCAGATCGCACTCTCAGGAGATCTGCTGGTATTTTAGAGGACGTTCCTATCCAAGTGGGTAAGTTCATCATCCCCTATGATTTTATTGTCATGGGTATAGGTAAGGGCTCCTAGGTCCCCATCATTCTTGTGAGGCTGTTTTGGCTACTGTAGGGGCAGTGATCGATATGTAGGCAGGCACTATGTCCTTCCAGTTGTGTGGGAAGAGGGTTGATTTCTATTTCCTTCCACCCGTACCATCTTCAGTTCCTGCTCCTCCTTCACTTCTTGAGGCCCCTACGTATTCTATCCCTCATGCAGCTGTTTTTAGCATCACAGTATTTGATGGGGATGGAGGACCTCATATGAGGTCTATAGTGCTGTCTGATCTACCTCCACCTATCCCTACTACTCATGGAGGCGCTACCTTTCACTGTAGGGAGGTGTTGGAGGCAAACACCATTCATTAGTACACTACCTCGACGTCCCTCCATCCTGCCATCATCTATCAACCTGAGATAAGGATCAACCTAAGGACCTTAAACAAGCGCTTCTTGGGAGGCAACCCAAGCATCTTTCAAAAAAAAGGGGTATTTCGTTTTTCTCCCGCCTTCCCCCTTTTTCATTACACGCTATTGGTCCTCCCCTCCCCTTGGTCTTTTTATTTGTCCTTTTCGTTGAAGACAATGAAAGTCTCAAGCATGGGGGGTAAGCTTACAGCTCTTTAGACGCAACTGTGCATGTTAGGGCGTGGGTTGAATAGCATCACTTGCATTCGCATCACATAGATAGAATATCATGTAGTTTTATTAGGTTATCTTTCGAAGTTTTTCTTTAATAGAGCATGTAGTTTAGAGCATATAGGTTAGATCCTGCATCATAAAAGGAGAAGTGATCGAGTTGGGCATTCATAAGTTTTCCAGGTACTATTTCTTGCCCTTCTCTTCATTATCTTTTATACATTTACTGCTTTCTTAGTTAGATTTAGTGCATTCTAAATAAAAGAATTACTTAAAAGTTTATGAAAACCCCCTCTTATAAAGAGAACACAAGTGGTGATGATTGATAGATCCTGTTGATTTGTGTGTTGAAGTATGGCCCATTATGGTGTGAGTTTTGTGAAAATGTGTTTTGACATTGTCATCTATAGTTCATTTCCCCCGTATTGCATGTCAAATGGTCCATGAGACTCATGTGATTTGACTTGAATGACCTTGATATTTGTGACGCATCTTGGAGTAAGTTGCTTGACTGTGGTAGATTTATCTGTGAGACTTTGAGCATAATGACTATTCATTGCATATAGTCTCATACTTCCTTTCATGTGTGACTTATATGACTACATCTCTAGAACTTGGTTTTGTTCTTTTTGAAATCACATTTAGTATTTGCATGTGTTGACATGATTGAGACAACTTTTGTTCATTATAGCCACATGAGCCAAAAAGCCACTCATTGATGTCTACTGCCCCTTTTGCTAGCCCGTTATGCCTTGTCCCTATGTTTGTTGTTGCACCCCATCCTGTACACACTTAGCCTACTCATATTTCCTATACCCTTTTCAAGATCTAGTGGAGTAACACTTCCATTTTGAGTTGGGCTTGCTTTGGAGGTTAGCTCATCGTAGGTATCTTATTAGTGGTTTACTTAGGAGGAAATGTGATTTGATTTTGTATTCCCCATGCCATCCATATGTATCTTGTTTTTGCTTCTCATAGAAAAGAAAAAAAAAGGGAACACATGAAAAAAAGGAAGAAAAAGAAAGAAATAGAGAAGCTGTGAATAGAGTGATTGGCATGGGGTTATGACAATAAGATTGTTTCATTCCCTCCTTGAGGTTTTTATAGGGTTTGTTGCTCACTTTTCAATTATAGTGTAAAATTATTGTTTTGACATCAGTTGTGGAAGTGTTTTGTTTACTCCCTAGTCTTTGACTATTAGCTTCACTCTTCCCAAATTTACTCCACTTCTGACCCTTAACGACTGGCCCCATTACATCCTCTTTGGAAGTCCTCATGATTGGCGTATTGCATTTTGTATCAAGTGATGGAGAATTGAGAACTCTATCAAGCTTATGGTAGTTTGGTTGATTGGATAGAGTATTGAGCATACTTTTGTTACATATTCCAAACACCTTGAGAGGAGTGTTCTACTTTGTCCTAAAGTGATGTTCTACCAGCCCTGCTTACTCACCATTTATTAAGGAAGGTCTTATCCTACTATGTGTTTCAATATTGGGGTGCTTGATGTGCCGCATTTGGGTAAGAGGACTTATGGATGTTAGGGTTTATATTTTATTGAGAATGCACAACACCTTGACTTAGCCATCTTTAAATGCATGTTGAGCTCGGATTGTTGATCGGTCATCCCTTGCCTGAAGAGGAGCGTGACTTGAGGTTTATATCTCTCTTTGGTGTTTCATGAGTTAGTCTTGCTTGGGGAAAAGCAAGAGAAAAGTATGGGGGAGTGATAAACCTCTATTTGAACTTTATTTTGGCTCTTATTTAATCATTATTTCTCATTGTTTCTATGTCAAATCTAGATGAGAAAGGGTTAAATCCACTTCTTGTGATTCAATTGTGCTTATAAAGTGGTTCATCCTACTTTCAAGAGAAATCTTTGGGTTTTGATAGAAGGACGACTTTGGTAATGAATTATAAGGAAGATTGAGGTCTAATGCAACCCCGAGAGCCAAAGGAAGATGGGTAGAAGAGGGCATGACCGTGCTGCAAGAGTGCACAGCCGTGCTGTAGAGGCCGAAGCTATACACTAGCTGGCTGCAGGAGCTGCACGGCCGTGCACCTTGCCAGTGTGTGGCGCACGGCTGCCCATGCATCTAGGCATGGTCTTGCACTGGCTCGCTGTCGCGCGACTTAAGTGATATTTCGGGTAGTTTTCGGGGGACTTCGTTCTTTTCTTTAGAGAGCACTTTTAGAGGAGATTTCTAGGGTTTTATTGAGGGAGTTTACTTCATGCTTTTAGACTAAATTCATTACAATTGAAGATTGTTCTACATTCATTCAGCAATTAATTCATGTTCGTTTCTTTCCCTTCCTCTTCTGATGTTACTTTTTAGGGTTTTGGTTGTTTATCCATGTTTATTGAATTGGGTTTAGTGATTTGTGCTTTCAATATGATTGCAGGCTAAATCCCCTATCTTAGGTTAGGATTAGCCCCTATTATGCGACTTGGAATCATGTTCTAGGCTTTGTGAATGAATGCCCATGTTTATGATTGAAATCTTACTTTGCACATCATATATTTGATGAATTGCCTGAGAGGGATGTATTCATGTTCTTAATTAGGATTCGAGACTTTAACGAAAGTTGAATCCTTTATCTAGAGTGACTTTGTGAGTGATTGATTTTCTTAACATGAAAACAATTAGGGTTTCAATTGGAAATTAAAGGTTATTTAATCCTGTGGCTTGTCAATCTTAGTTTCACAAGAACAAATGAAGAAGATTAATTAGCCAGTCTAATGACCTGTGAAAATAGGTGTAGATGCATTTAAATCTGTAACCATTGTTATTTACGTGGGCAGGTTTGCATGATCTAGTTCATATTCCAAAGAGTATAATAGTGTGGTTAATCCCAATCTAGGATTTTTATCATTTATTGATTTCGTTTAATCAAACAGCTTTAGCATATTGAAATAGCTGCCTTTCAGTTTTCTTCAACCTGAGTTGTTTTGCCTAGATTGAGTAATTTAATTAGTTCTGGTAGTTGAAAGCAGGTTCCATGTGGATACGATCCATACTCGCCGGTTGCTAGCTATAGTTACGTCGTGCGCTTGCGGTACAAATTTAAAACAACAAGGGAAAGTGGGTTTTGACCCATCCTAGAAATTGCCCACACTACCCATTAGTCGGGTACTTAAGCTTGGAGCGGAGTAAGTGATTTTTGATTCCTACTAATTTGCAAAGTTTTATATTTTCGTTTAATAAATTGGGTTGCATATGGAATTTGAAATTGAATGAGATAGAATAATGGTAATAATCTGGTTGTTTGAGTTAATTGGAATGATTTGGGATTGTAATTGAGATGATTTTAAGGATTTTTTTGGCCTGTGTCATGAGAACGGAGTTCAGGTTGTGCAATAATTAGTGAATTTTCGAAGTGTGTTACCATGTTCTGATACTGTGCTATTACTTGTTAATTTCCAAAAATCTGGTTGAAACATGTTGATGAATTGAGTTGTGGTTTGTTAGCCTTGGATTCATGTGTGCACTATGTGTGTATGTATGGACTGAGTCATGTGGTTAATAATGACGGTTAAACCATTCATCTGATAAGAATGCTTTTAAGCGAAACTGATTATGAGTAACTTGTTGGCTTGTGAGATTTTAAGATGAGTTTTTAACATCACGTCCTTTGAAAAGTGAATGCGTACTTGGTCATTAACTCATTTCCAAGCATATTTTACCAAAATGAGTGGTTATGTGCTTTTCGAAAGACGAATGACCTTATTAAGGCACTTTAGCCTTCTTAAAAATGGAAATGCCATTGTTATGATACAATGGAAATTTTGATGCAAAATGTGTTGAAAATGAGATGCATATGAAATATTTTGGGCTAGGAAACTAGTGCTAATGGTTTGGACACAAGTTTAGGGATGGACCCATGGTATGGGAACCCTAATTCCTAGGAAGTAGATCTAGAAGTGGGAATCCTAGAACACCTAACGAGGTTAAATGTCCACTGAATATGAAAGGTCCCAGGCATTACTATGAAATTTGAGTGGCGGTTTCACTTGAATGAGCACAAATATGAGAATCTGATGCCCCATGAAATGATTTCGTACTTGTTATGTAATGAAAACTCCTCATTTGAGGAGTATGCTAATGAAACATTTGAAAAAGTGCATGTACTCTTAAAAGGAGCTTTTATTTAATTCCAAATTATCTTCTAGTGAGCAACGGTTGTTTTAAAAATGCTTACTTTGATTTAAGTGACAGTCCTTGCATTTTATGCGTTAATCCCTTTCTCTTTCTAAAAGAACCCCAATGGGTAACTTTAACTTAATTCCTTGATGTCAAGTGTTTATGTGTGAACTGAAGGCCCTATTGTTCTCAATGCCTAGATTGTTGCTTGAGGCAACTTGTTATTGAGTCATTTCTGCTTGTGATGTGATGTAAAACAAATGTAGTATATGTGATTAGTTGCAAGCGTCATAAGTTACGCAAGTTGGGAATTCTTATGTATGGGATGGAAGAAGGAAAGAGATGCTATTTGAATCCTGGGGATCATAGAAGTATTGATGGTTATGGGAGACCTTGTATGCTTATTATGTGATATTAAGTATCAATTGTATGTGATTGTTACTTAAAGTATTACGTGCAATTGTTTTATTTTCTTAGGTTTGAGAATCACTCATTGAGCATTTGGTAGCTCATCATCTTCTATTCCCCTTTTCCCTAGGTTCTTGACATGACAGTTGGAAGTCGGTTCACGTAAGTCGAGATAGAATCTCCCTTTTGTTTTAGAAAAATGAATTATGTGTGTATATACGCAGGTTCCTGAGTTGAACGAATAATGTAGTTTGATGCATTCCTAAATTCCTGAGTATATGTAAGTGAAATGCTTTGGTACATGTATTAGATATTGAATAGCAGTCACTCTGAATGGCAACCATCTTGAGTTTGAAATTAGTTAAAATTAATTATTTTTGGGATGTAACTTGAGGCATTTGAGTTGTACTTTTTATTTATTTCCTATTATTGAACTTTATACTTTGTACGCTGCGGGCGGGTGGCTCATAGAGTTATGGTCTCCAACGTATAGCCATTAAGCTTGTGAACATGTCTTTTGTGTTTTTATTTATTGCAGGGACCTAACGTAAGGCCTTAGGCATGGGTTATGGTCAATTTTTAGGCGAAACTCTTTCAGTTTCATTCCAGAATTTAAGAAATTGCTAATATCACTAGCTTTAGCGGGTAGGAGTGTAAAATATGAGAGTACATTCACCACATTATTTAGTTTGTAATACAAATTACAACTTGGTCAGGAGTTTTAAAAACACTTCAATAAACAATTTGACCAAAATTTTTTAGAAGCCATATGTCTTTAGGAGTGCTAGCCCCGAAAATCCTTGTGAGCACCAAGCTAGCTAACCTTCAGCAAATTATGAAGTCCCTCTTATGCGTCCTACCACATTATGTCTTGTAAGGAGGAGGACTATTTATTGTTCCTTTGCTTAAAATAGAAAACATAAAAACATTTCGAATAGTAAGTCAAAACTCAATATGTATATCCCTACAATGTAAAAAGCAAACTTTATGTTCAATTTATTTGGGCGCCTGTATTTTAAAACATTTTAGTTCAAAAACAGAGAGAGAGAGAGAGAGAGAGAGAGAGAGAGCGAGAGCGAGAGTTTGAGTAAAACTACTTTTCCAGTTCTTATCTAGAAGTGGAACTGTTATTGACGTATGAAGTGATCACGGAGATGGTTGCAGACCTTTAGGTTGATCGGGAAGCTTGAGCAGTAATTGTGTTGGTAAACTGAAGGGTGCAATCTCTGATGCTTGATAACTAATGGGCCACTTATTTAGATAGCAAAACATTGTTTTGAAATAATTCATTACATGAATATTACATGAACTTTGCATAATTTGAGAAGCATGTGAGTTTTCGAAGAACACACATAATAAAAGTCTCACTCCAAATGTATAATTTTATTATTAGTACAAGTTTAGATAATTTTATCAAATTTTCTAGCTTAATAAGTAATTCAAAATTCGTTTGGCTTCTTTTAACTATTAATATACCCACCATCATTTACGTAAACATAAGCGAATTTTATTTCTCTTTGGTTCTACTCTTTCTTTTAATGTTGCTCTTACCCTTGCCATTTGTGTCAGTGACGTTATGGTTGTTACACAATATACTTCACTTCATGTTTTATTAATATCCATGTTATTACCATTGTCGTTGTTGTGTTCATGGTTACTAGCATCAATGCTATTGTTGTTATTATTAGGGTTAGTGTAACCATAATCATTGTTATCATTATTATTATTATTACTACTATTATTATTGTTATTATTATTACTACAATTATCATTGTTATTATTCTTATTAGGGTTATTATTATTTTGGTTATTATCTTTTCAAAATTTTAGAATCCTTTTTTTGTGGGTCTTTAGGAGTTAACCTCTTTACCGATAAAGATGTCTGCAAAGGTACGGTTGCCTACATCTGGCTTTCCCTAGACCCCGCAAAAGCGGGACCCACACTGAGTGGTGTAGTAGTAGTAGTTGTTGTTACCTTTTTGAAAGTAACATTATTGCTAGCAAATGGTGCAAATTAGGTTAATAAGTTCCAATTTTAGGCTTAACTACAATGCCAAGCACTTGGTTTCATATCCAAATCGAAAGATGCTCGTTCCATCTTTCCTTACGAGTCCAAAATATGCAAATGGTCATTAGCTCATTCGAAATCAATAAAATCACATTATTACATAAAATTAAACAAGAATTAAGCTTTACAACCACTTCAATTACCCTAGAACTAAAACTTAAGTTGCATATTTAATTCACCTAAATCCCAAATAAAGGTTAAAATTCACATTAAGAATATCCACTTTCAATATTTCAAAAGAAAACATTTCCCTCCACCCTTTCCTTCACCTCAAGCTATCCCACACTCCAATCATCATTATCAATTCAAATTCCCATTAGCCGCCATTTTCTTACCATGAAATGACTCACAAATTCATATTAATCAAATGAATTTCAAACTTCCAAAAGTTAAACTATTTCCCTCCTTTACTCCTTCTCAACCAACATCAAGCTTACATCCATGTTCATGGCTACGCACACAACACCTCACCCACACACACACATGTGTGTGTGTCTGTGTATGTGTGCGCGCGCATATATTCCATTCAATTACTATTAAAATTCACTGAAAGTTCATTAAATCAAAAAAACCAAGCTTGAACTCCATTCAACCTCTAAACCCTAAACCACAATCACTACCTCTAAGCATCCAAGCATCAGCAATTCAATTCCATCATCCAAAATCCAAGAAAACCACAAGTTACCATTAATTTATTCTAAGCAAAATATTTATTACCAGATCAATCAACAAAAACAATGAAAGGGAATGTCAAGGGTTAGGGTTTTCACCTTCTTAACCCACTTGAACAACACAAAATAGTTGAAGAGGGAGGCAGCAGTGGCACAAACAGTGATAGGCAATGTCGGGGCGATGGTGCAAAGCAGCGAGGGGTAGGGGATAGGCCCGGGACAAGGGAAACTGGTAGGGGAAATTACGTGGGATATAGGGGATTGGGTGGTTTTGGTAGTTTTTTTTTAATTTTGTTTTGTAAATTGCAGATCTTGGTGTATTAATCCTGACTTTTCTGGTTTATTAGTTTTATTTATTTTCTTACATTTGTTTCTCTTAAGCTTAGTAATTATTTAGGCCAAAATTTGAGACTAATGTCTTAGGCTATTAATAGGATTATTAGGGTGTGGTTTGAAATTTGTAAACTTGATTGCGTCTAAATTAATTCATTCATTGCATTTTATTTATTTACTTCCTACATCATTGTTATTGTTTTATTTATATAATCTAAGTGGACAATTTGTGCACATCTTTATATGCCATGACTTCCCATTTTATTAAAACATCTAATTTTACTCATTTATCATTAAATGTTCCTTTATGATTTTGAACGAATTAATATGGAGCGTAATGAAGTTTTATCTCGAGGGCGCTATGTTGATTCACCTTGCACTTGCATAAATATATAAGATGCAGAATTGAAATACAACACCCAACTTAATTAATTTAAATTAGGATAATTTGAAGTGATTAGCATTAATTAGGTTTGGGGCATTACAACCTTTCCCCCTTAAAATAAGTTTTATCCTTGAAACTGGCAAATCTAAGAAACCTTAAATTAATCTCAAATCGGTAGGGGTCTTATTTCTCATGTCTTCTTCTATCTCCCATGTAGCTTCAGATGAAGTATGGTAGCCCACAGAACCTTTACTGGAAGAATGCTTTTATTGCAAAGTTGTTTAACTCTGTAATCTAGTATTTGTATAGGATGTTCCTTGCGGGCCAGATGCTTAGCCATCTCTAAAGGCTTTGCCGTAATAACATAATTTGGATCTGGAACATACTTTCAGAGTTGTGAAATGTGGAAAATATTATGCACATGCTTAAGTTCAACTAGTCAATCCAATCTGTAAGCCATAGAGTTTAACTTCTTAATAGTGTCATAAGGCTTGATATATCTAGGGCTCAATTTACCCATGACATTGAACCTTCTCACTTTCGTGACTAGTGATACCTTCAAGAACACTTTATCTCCCACTCAAAATTCCAATTGTCTCATCCTTTTATCAGCAAAATTCTTCCATCGGCTCTAGGTCACTTTAATATATTCTTGAATTTGCCCTATCTTCTCAGTGGTCTCTTGAATCAACTCGAGCCCTATGGTCAATGCTTCATCCAGCTCACGCGAACACATGGGTGTTCTGCACTTCCTCCCATACAGTGCCTCAAAAGGATCCATTTTAATGGTATATTGATAACTGTTATTGTAAGGAAATTCCACAAATGGTTTTTGATTTTCCCTAAAAATCAAGCACACTTGATCTCAGCATGTGTTCCAAGATCTGATTTACCCTTTTAGTTTGTCCATCGGTCTTAGGGTGATATGAACTACTGAAATTAGTTTGATTCCAATAGCTTTCTATAGGGCTTGCCAAAATCGGGCTTGCAATCCTTGGTATCTGCCGCATACTATGTCCTTCGGTATGCCATGTCATCGGACTATTTTTTTTGACATACAATTGTGCCAGTCTCTATATAACCCAAGTATCATGGATAGGTATGAAATGAACAGATTTAGGAAGTCTATCAATGATGACCTAAGTAGCATTCTTTTCAAAAGCTAAAAGGGGCAATCCCATGACGAAATCCATTGAAATTGAATCCCACTTCTGAGTGGGAATTTCCAGAGCCTTTAGTTCGTCTATTGGACGTTGATGTTCATCTTTGATCTTTTAACATGTCAGGCATTTATCTGTATATTTAGAGATCTCGCTTTGCATGTTATCCCACCAAAAGTAAAGTCTCAAATCTCTGTACTTTTTTGTTCCACTTGGATGCACCGAATAAGGAGTATTATGGGCTTCTTCTAAAATCCTTCTTTTCAATTCCTCCTTATTGAGAATACACAATCGGTTTTGAAACCTCAAGGTTCCATCCTCATGTATTATGAAGCCAGGCTGTTTCCCCTCTATGACATTCTGTCTAAATCTTTCTAACTTAGCATCATCTTTTTGGCTTGATTTAATCTCTTCCACTGTGGAACGTTGCACTTCTAATGTTGACAACAACCCATTTATTAACTCCCGTAACATAAGTTCAATACCATATTAATGGAGGTCCATCTAGCCAGGCTGATTTGGAGGTCCAAATCAGTCAAGGTAATCCACATTTGCCAACCAAAGGCCAAGAAATGACCCATATTCTATTAAGGTCCAAACAAGAAAGTCTCGGGTTTAATTTAGTGCAACAGCCCAATTGTGTGTACAAAACTACTTAGGCCTCCATGAGGTTTAGGTTCAATTTTTTTGTATATTTTGGTTCCTAAGAAAGTTAGCTACCGAGACTAGCAAATAAATTCAAGTTAAGTCTAGTACAAAGTGAACAATCAAGGCCATTTTGTAAATCATGCCAGATTAGCACCTAATCTGCCTAGTTTTCTTTTGTTGGACATTTTAGGCAATTTAAGGCTGATTTAACCTTGATTTCTGAATAAGAGGTTTGTTAAAAGCCTGAGGTTTCCCCCCAAGTAAGAAAATGCATATCAAATTAGCTGTAACCAAGACAAAAAGGTTGCATAAAAATTGAGCAAATCTGGCTCTCTCACCTAGTTGGTTAGAAAGGTGGTTACTCCTTCCGTTTTGGGTGTGCCAAGCAACTTTGCTGCCTTATTGGTTGTTAAGGGTGGTTGGAAGCATCATCATACCTTCCTTTTGGCCTAGTAAAAGGCCACTAAGAAGCAAGGAAGGAAATGCAAGGTAATTCTGATTAGCTAACCTTAAAGGGGAAGATCTCAGTAGCTTTTTCTCTCTCTTCCCTATGCAAGACAGCCTCTGTAGGCTAAGTAATACTCTTAGAATTGAGTTTACTCATCATCATTTTATATAGCTAGACTCATTGATTGTAATTAGCTTAGTTAGGCATGCTTTGTCTTTATTAATTTAAGCTGGTTTAGAGGTTTCCTAAGCAGGCAGCAAGGGGAACGTGTGTCTATGGCAGCAAGAAGCTCACTTTGTACAATTAATTTTGAGTATTAAATCAAGAAAGTTGAGCTTTGCTTCTTTGAACGTTTTAAACACTTTACTTGCTTATCCCTGCTTAGGTCGAGCTAAGTGGTGATCAAGCAAGGCTTAATTCTTATTTAGGTGGTGTTTCTATATCCTAAATAAGATTAAGAGCCCTAAGCTTATTCTTAGTGGTGATTCTGTATCTAAGAATAGGTTTAGTTTAGTTTAATCCTTCCCTCTCTTCATTCGAATTCACCTAAACTCTAGCTAAAGTTCAGTTTGTTCTTAGCTAACTTGCATTCAATCTTGAAAGTGAGTTGAGTTCTTATGTGCATCCATCACATATTCTCAAGGTCTCTCAAGACCTAGGTTGGGTGCTTATCATTGTGTTCAAACTATATTGGGCCTTTCTACTTAATGCATCTGCTACAACATTTGCCTTTGCTAGATGATATTAAATTTGCGGATCATAATCCTTCAGCAACTCCAACCATTGTTATTGTCTTAGGTTGATCTCTTTCTGAGTAAAAATATACTTCAGGCTCATATGATCGGTGGAGATTTGCATGGCACCCCGTACAAGCTAAGTAGTGACACTAGATTTTTAAGGTAGAGACCACCGCAGCTAACTCCGGATTATGAATTGGGGAGTTCTTTTCATAAGGTTTAAGTTGCCTCAAGGCATAGGTTATTATTTTATCATCTTGCATCAGCATACGATCTAAACCATTTGTTAAAGGCATCACTGTAAATAGGGTACTCTTTACCCTCTATCGACAAAGTAAGGACATGAGTTGTGGTCAAGCATCTCTTTAATTCTGAAAATGCCTCTCACAATTATATGACCACTCAAACGTAGTCATTTTCTTCCATGGGTTGGTCAATGGGGATGCTATTTTTGAAAAATCCTTCAAGAATCTCCTATGGTATCCAACCAAGCCTAAAAAACCCCTTTTGTAATGTTGGTTGGCCTAGGCTATTCAGTAACCACTTTTATCTTCTAAGGATGAAGTTTAATACCTTCTTAGAGACTACATGCCTAAAAAATGTTACTTCAATTAACCAAAACTTACACCTTTTCAATTTAGCATACAGTTGGTGCTCCCTTAAGGTTTGTGATATAGTCCTCACATGATTAGTATATTCCTACTTGCTCACAGAGTATATTAGGGTGTCGTCTATAAATACTATCACAAATTTATCCAAATATCACCCAAAAGCGCTATTTATAAGATCCATAAATGTAACAGAGGCATTGCTAAGCCCAAACTGTATCACGGTAAATTCATAATGACCATATCTAGTCCCAAAGGTCATTTTGTTAATGTCTTCTGGCTTAATTCTAAGTTGATGCTAACCAGACCTCATATCAACCTTCAAAAACACCCCAACTCCTTACAACTGGTCAAACAGATCGTTTATTCGAGGTAAAGAGGTACTTGTTCTTGATAGTAATTTTGTTTAACTCCCTATAATCTATACACAACCTTAAAGTTCCATCATTTTTTTCACAAATAAAACAAGGGCTCACCATGGTGACACACTTGGCCTGATAAACACTTTTTGCCATAATTTGTCCAGCTGGGTTTTCAATTCTTTGAGCTCTATTAGGGCCATTCTCTATAGGGGTTTCGATATAGGTTGTGTACCAGGGATTAGCTCAATATCGAAATCAATCCCTTTTTGAGGAGGTAAACTAGATAGTTCTTCAAGAAAGAGATCAGAAAATTCACACACCACAAGGATATTTTCTATTTTCATCTTCTCCTCTTTAACCTCAGTATGATAACATAGATGTCTTATGTAACCTTACCTTAGTAACTTGCTTGCTTTCATAATTGAGATTATGAATACTTCTTTCTATTCTTTTCCCTATAGAAGCATACTTCTCAAGCCTTTTTGTCTTTTAAAGTGACTTTAAGGTTCCTTTAATGAATAGTTGCTTCTATGAGTAGTCAACCAGCATATCCCCAAGATTTTATGAGATTCTAACATGCTGAGCAACATTAGATTTTTTGGGGAACTCATGCTCACCAATCATGACACAAAAAATACTTATAAAGGTGGGATATCCTGTTACTTGTCCATTTGACAAAATGATTCAGTAGTTAGCCTACACTCTATCTTTTTCTAAGTTCAATTGCAATGCAGTTCGAGTGCATATAAATGAATGGGTAGACCCCAAATTGAATAAAATACAAAATAACTTTGAATTTAAAAATAGAGTTCAAGCGATAACCACAACAAAAACTAAAGCTTCTTTCTTGCTCATTATATAGGCTCGTTCTACCATTACAGGCTTAGGGGCATAGGCCCTTAATGTGGTAGTCCTAGCAACCTCGTAACTCCTTTTTCTATAGCCTTCTATCTTCTTGGGCAAACAGCAATCGAGTGATTAGGACTTCCACACCATAGACATTTGTTAGTACCCACATGACACTCTGTTGTAACATGGTTCGTTCAAGCACACTTCCCATAAGGTTCTGTCGGAACTATTGGATGACTCTTGGTAGGGCTAAAAATAGGTTCATTCTGGGATAGGCTCTTACTAGATCTCTTATGTTCATTCCATTTCCTTTTCTTATTCCTCAGGTTTAAGGCCCTACCTAATTCTTCACTCACTCCACCTCAACAGTTCGTTCATATAACTCTTGATAGGTTTAAATTGGTTGACTAGCCAATTGATTTCGAATGTAGAAGGCTAAACCTTCCTTAAACCTCTTTATCTTCATTCTTTTAAAAGCTACAAAGTCCAGAACAAATCTTAACAATTCAGTGAACTTGCTAGCATACTGCATCAATGATATATTATTGCTTATCTTCAACTCCATAAGTTCTTTCTTCTTCTGTTAGTGAACTGTGATTGGATAGAGCTTGGCCTAAGCTCCTCAAGAAACTTAGGCCAAGTAAGCTCAGGTCCTTGTAACTTATCCTTTATGGTGCTCCACCAAGTATCTACTTTACCTTCTAAGTGAAAAGTTCTTGACCTTTTTGTCTTCAGGTACCTCAACAACTGGAAATATTTTCTCTATTTACCTAATCCATTCTTTAAGTTCTATAGGGCCAAACTTCCCATCATAAACTCGGTGCAACCCTATTGGCCAACTTATCTGATTTAGGGGTCATTTTGGGAGGTATATGGGAATACTTTTTATCAATTCTGCCACAAAATTTTTCTAATAGTTTGGACCTTCAACACTACTAGATACTTAATGGGCTACTGTTGGGCCTCCGCTAAGGTTTTGCTGGAGGTTCATAAGCACTTGGTTTCCTGATGCTTGAGTTTTGTCCTTATTATTAATTCAGATTATTGTTTATAGACTCATATACTAGATCACATAAACAAAGATTGTTTTCGAAATTTTCTTGCCATTAAGATAAATAATAACCACTCAAAATCAAACACAATTTTAACTTTGAACACTACTTTCATTGCATGCATATATAAAGATCACTAAAAGAATGTCATGTTATAGTGTTTCAACATACTCTGAATTTCAGCTAGGGTTTATAGCCTATTCCCTATTTACACATATGAACTTGAGTTAACTACCTAGTCAATGTTGCCCTAAACCCCAAAAAGAAAAGACGGATTACATCATCATAGCTGGTAGGTTAGCCTATCTACATACATCATATATGCATGCAATGCGCAAAAAGAATATCACTCTATACCAGCTATACTGCGTATGGAATCAAAAGATCAAAACCTAGAGCAAAAAATAAGATAAGTCAAACTCTACCCTGGGATGAATTGTAATCTAGTTCGGAAGAATAATCATTCTCCTCATCAGAGTCGAAGTTGTTGTTAGACATATATACATCAGAACCCTCCTTCTCAAGATCTCCATTCTATATCCCTTGATCCTCCTCAGTTTACTTCTTAGGCTTACGCTTCTTCTCCTTCTTAAATAGGTTCCTCTTCAAAACTTAACTCGATGAACTCAGGCAAATTCGGCACATCCACCACCAAATGGATTTATCTAAAAGCCCTAGAACCCTTAGATAATTGAGAAGCATCCTCAGAGCTAGCCTGTGGTGGGGAGGCAGGCAGCTGCTGACCTGCTAGTGGCAGGGGTGGTGGTCCATGGGTAGGAGGAGGTGGAGGTGGAACAATAGGGGATGCACACCTAATGCAGGGAAGATATACAGTAGTGTCCAGTAAGTAATGCCCCTTTGCTTTATCTTCTCTCTTAATAACAACTCCCTGGTGACAGTGATCCATGCCCCTAAAACCTAAAACCTATCCCCATCAAGCCCCAGGTCCCCCTTAACTATGAAGTCATAGTACTGTAACCTGAACTCATCCAAGGGGTTGTGATAGGCAGGGGCCATAAAAGTCTATGAGTGCAAACTAATATATTGTGGAACTCTGAAAATGGGCTCTAGCTATGGGCTATCATAGTAACGTGTAGTAGGGAGATGTGCGCAGCAATAGAAGTCCTCGGTATTATGTTAATAGTATACAAATCAAAAGGAACTCCAGGGTGCTTCATTAAAAATAAGGAAATATGCAAGCAAAAGGCGTAAACCACATTCATATATTTTCCTTAGAAGGACACAATTTACTCATGACATACTCCTAAAACGTTGCAACCTAATTCTCGAACACCCTACTACTCACAGTGATTTGCTAACCTGGCTTTGCTACCACAACTATAGCGCCTCCAATCCCTAACTACATAATTATCTTAACTAGTAGTTTATTATTTATAAGTGTAGTGTAAGCCCTTTGATTAGAGGCATTATCGTCGTCTCGAAATGAACAAGGCTTTCGGGACCTACGCAATTTCCTATATCGTTCTTACGTTCACTAAGTCCACCAAAATTAAGGATAATAGAGTACATCCACCACACAATTTACTTTGTAATACAAATTACAAATTAGTTAGAGTTCTCAAAATACATCGATAAACAATTTGACCAAATAATTATGCAAGCAACATGCCTTTAGGAGTGCTACCCCAAAAATCACTGTAAGCACCTAGCTAGCCAACCTTTAACAAACTACCAATTCCCTCTTCTAGTTCATGCTGCCTTATGCTTTATAGAAGTAACGCTACTAACTAATCCCTTACCTAAAGCAGAAAACATAAAAACCTTTCATATAGTAAGCTGAAGCTCATTATGTATATCCCTAACTTGTAAAAAGTAAACTTCATGTTCTATTTAGTTGGGTACTCGCATTTCAAAATATTTTAGTTCGAAAACAGGAGCGGGGAGAGTGAGTGAATGCATTGCTATTTATTATTTGGAAGTGGAACCCCTGTTGATATTTGAAACGATCATTCAGATAGGTGCATAACTCCCAAGCCGATCAGGAAACCTGAGTTTAGCCACGAGGGTAAATTGAAGGGCGTGAGCCTTGATGCTTGATAACTAATGGAGCCACTTATTTTGGTGACAAAATATTATTTCAAAATGATTCATTTCATGCATTTTACATGAACTTTGTATAATTTGAGAGGCATGTAAGTTTTCGAAGAGCACAGGTAATAAATGTACATCGTTTTTGAAATCTTTCTCCTTTTTATGAAAAATGTTCATTACGGCTTGAAATGTTAGAAGTGACCTTCTTTCTACTCCAAATGTATACTTTTATGATTAGTTTGAGTTTACAAAATTTTATTAAATTTTTTAGTTCAATGAGTAATTCAAAATTCCTTTAGCTTTTCTTTTAATTATTAATATAGCCATCATCATTTACTTAAACATAAGTGGATTTTGTTTCTCTTTGGTTCTACTCTTTCTTTTAATATTGTTGCCACACTTACCATTTGTGTCAACGATGTTATGGTTGTTACACGATATACTTCACTTCATGTTTTATTAATATCCATGTTATTACCATATCATTATTGTGGTCATGGTTACTGTCGTTATCCTGCTTATCGTTGTTACCAATGTTATTAATATCCATGTTATTATTGATACCATCGTTGCTTTATTAATATCTTCATTATTATTATTATTGTCATTATTATTATTATCATCATCATCAGCAGCAGCATCATTATTATTGTGGTTAGTGTGATCATTGTCCTTGTTATAATTGTGATTGTTATTACTGCTGTTATCGTTATTATTGTTATTCTTATTAGGGTTATTATTATTTTTGTTATTATCTTTTTGAAAGTAACATTACTGCTAGCCACCATTATAGATTAGGTTAATCATTTACGGTTTTAGGCTTACGTGCGATATGTCAAGTACTTGGTTTCGAGTTCAAACCAAAACATATTCGTTCCATCTTTCCTTACGAGTCCCAAAGTATGCAAATGTTCATTAGCTCATTCGAAATCAATTAAACCAATTACTTGATAAAAACAAACAAGAATTAAGTTTTACAATCACTTCAATTACCCTATAACTAATATTTAAGTTGCATATTTAATTCATCTAAATCCTAAATCAATGTCACAATTCACATTAAGAATAGTGACTTTCAATATTTCAAAAGTAAACATTTTCCTCCACCCTTTCCTTCACCTCAAGCTGCCTCACAAATTCATACTAATCCAATGAATTTCAAACTCCCAAAGTTAAACTATTTCCTTTCTTTACTCCTCCACCAACCTCAAGCTTACAACTACGTTCATGGCAACCCATACACCATCTCACACACACACACACACACACATCATATTAATCCCATTCAATTACTACGAAAATTCACTTAGATTCCATTAAATCAATAAAAGCATGCTTTGCCCATCACCAACCCTAAGCTTCCAAGCATCACCAATTCAATCCCATCATCCAAAATCCAAGAAATTCACAAATTGACACTCATTTAGTCTAAATCAAACATTTATTACAAAAATCAATCAACAAAACCAATAAAATTGAATGTAAGAGGTTAGGGTTTTCACCTTCTCAACCCACTCGAACAATACAAAAAGAGGTGAAGAGGAAGGCCGGCGACAGCACAGAGAGTGATAGCTGCGTCGGAGCAGTGGTGCGACAACAATAGTGAAGGGTAGGGGAGGGGCTCGGGACGGGGGAAATTAGGTAAGGGGACTTATGCGGGATAAAGGGGATTGGACAGTTTTGGGCAGCTTTTTTTTTTTGTTCTATTTTGTAAGTTCCAGATTTTGGTGTCTTAATCCCGACTTTTTTGGTGTATTAATTTTATTTATTTTCTTACATTTGTTGTAACAACCCCAACCCCTAGGCCAGAAGCGTTACACTTTCCTAACTTCTTACTTAATTCCTGGGACGAAACGGACAAAATTCCCCCTAAAAACTGACCATTTCCAGGCTAAAAGCCCTTCAATAAGTCCCTGTAAATCAACGGAAGCGCAAAACATTTAAAACATAGCTCAACGGCCACACGCCGGAGTTCATTACTCAACGAGCCACTCGTTCGGAGTACACCAACCAGATTGATTCATGAATAAAGAAGAAATGGAAGATACAACTCAACGGTTAACAAAACCGGAGTATTAAGATTTACATCGCAAAACATAGCTAAATTAAACCAAGAAGACATCTAACTAACTTGATGGTTAGCTCAGGCGGCTATACAGAGCGACCTTTATACCATATGCATTACATGAACTAGAATAATCGTTTACAGACCTTTGTAAACTAAGAGTACATTACATGACTTCATTAAACACGTAAGATCCCTTCAAATGAGCACATACGACGCCTTGTAAGCAACAATAGGTTCCTTCTGGACTTATCTGACTCAACTTCTTCCCGTCAGAAAGAAAACCTGGGGAAAAGGGGAAAGAGTATGGGATGAGCAACCACACGCTCAGTGAGTGTCCCCCAACCCCCTTAAAACCAAAACCGTTGCAGGCAATACTATCTTTACTAGTCACATATCACGTTTCCATACTTTACTATCATAATAGATATTCATAGAACCTTTATGGGAGGATCACTAAACATAAACTTCACTTCGACCACTCAATCATATTTCTAGGTTCCTCAACGACGGAGTTCTTTACTAGCAAGCAGTTAGGCACGTGAGTAAGCGTCGAAGGCTAAGTATAAGGATCTTTTCTTTTCATAACATAACTTCCTAACACTCCATTTAAACTACACATGAACCCTCAATCATATGATGTGTATATAAGGTTATCCCTTTTCATAAATACACTTTTCTTGGCATTTCATTCATATAGTATACATATCACACACATAAACACATATCAAGCATTTAAGTACCTTTAAACATCATATTAAGCTATATGACACCCTCGCATGCTATTCACATATCAACGTTCATTCATATAATATACATATCACACACAAACACATATCAAGCATTTAAGTACTTTTAAACATCATATTAAGCTATATGACACCCTCGCATGCTATTCACATATCAACGTTCATTCTTCTAAGAAGAGACGCATTCATTCATGGAATTTTTAACGTGCTATAACTTTCTTTCTCATCTCATACACTTTAAATCAGACAGATTTGCTATGGATAAGAATGATGCCACATAAGATTAGAATCCACGTTCAACCATACTTAAGAATCATTCATAATGCATCCATTGAAAGCTTTCCTTTAATACATAGGCTAAGAATCCACATTCAAACATGCTTGAGGATCATTTCATAACTCATTCATTGAAAGCTTTCTTTCTTTCGTTGAAAACGTTTTCTTAGTCTTCAAAGGAAGTTTCATTTCGTTTGGTCGTGTAACGACCCTTATAAGCTTTTCATACATCATTCCATATAGCCTTTTGGGCCCATAAAAAGAACTTCCTTACCTTTTTAATCGTTTAAAATGGCAAAGGGCCAATTGCTTTTCTTAACTTAGTACGAAAGTACTTCTGACATAAGATCATTACAGGGTGCTGATTGGGTGAGAACTATTCTCGACCCCATAGTGAGACCTAACGCTCACGCTTAAGCTCTTACTCCCGGGATGGCTACATATAACATATCGGACAATTACATTAGCCCTCGTCAGGGCCTCTAGGGTTTATCCGGACTTATCCCCTAGGGTAACATCATTCTTTTCATATAACATCGTTCTTTTCATTCTTTTCATATGGTCCGAAGCACATTATCTTAGCCACTTTAAAGCGTATGGGCCATAACGGCTAATAATTTTGTTGTGTCTTTTGGTAAAATCATTTATCACATAACTCACACTTTTCTAAACCGTTTTAGGGATTCCCCCGTTCAAGCAGGTTCACTCCCAAATACTGTTTGTATAGCGAAAATAGGCCATTGCTTGCTATTAATCATGGCTATTATTAGTTTGAAAACACGAGAAACGTTCTTTGTCAAATCACCACACTTTCACGCATAATGCATCTTAGATATAAAAGGGGGAAAGGGATTCACACGTTTCACATTCAAACACTTCATAATCATTTCAACACAATGAGCCACACATGGCCTCGCAATCCACACGATTGCGGTAATTTCACAACCCGAACTCCCTCCTCACAAGCACCGTACCACAAGACCTCGAACGATCATGATTCTTTCCTCAAACCATCCAACTACCAACTCAATTCATCGATTCATTAATCACAATATATTATCATATTAGCTTATGTAAAAGGGAGTAAGGTTTAGGCTCTTACCTGAGCAACCAGCACCATTCAGCGGTGCGTTACAACAAGCGTACATATAGCCACATTTATCCATAATTCGACAACACTTTATTCAGTAAATCAAACATAATTTGATTCTAAACATATACGATGCATTTCGAAGTAACTTTCCTAAGCATGAATGTACTAAAAAGGGTTCGAATGAAAGCTAAACATATTTCAATAGCTTCGAATTTAATTTGTTTACATGCATTAGCTAGTTTAACTCGAATCGAAGCTAAACGCGTTTATATAACTTCGAGATTAATTCCTTTAACATGCATTAGCTAATCCACTTGATTCGAAGCTAAACACATCTCATTAACCTCGAAATTAGCTCATTTGCACGCATCGGTTAATTAATTCGAATGGAAGCTAAACACGTTAAAAGGACTTCGATTTTAATTCTTTTTCATACATTAAGTCATTAACTTGAATCGATGCTAAACACGTTAAACTAACTTCGTTTTTAATCCTTTTTCATGCATCAACTAATTTACTTGAATCGATGCTGAACACGTTAAACTAACTTCGAATTAACATCTCAAGCATGAATTACATTCATTGTTTCGAATCGACGCCAAACACATTTAAATTTCTTCAAATTACAATCTCAGGCATAAATTAACTACATGCATTTGAATTAACGCTAAACACGTATAATTCACTTCGAATTACAATCTCAGACATCCATTAACTACATGAATCGAACCTAAGCAGGTATAGCTCACTTCTTGACATTTCTAACGCATTTAGCAAACCCTAACTTGACAGGCAACATCAATCTGCTGAAAATTAATTTCGAAAATAGTAATAGCTTAGGAGGTGAGAAACACTCACCTCATTCCAAGCTAGAGGTTCGTTCGAGGGCTCTGGGCTCCCTTGGGTGCTGGAAAAATCCGATTCCTTAACTTAGGCTTGCTGACCGCTTGACTGGACTAGACCACAGCCGAATCTGCCCCAATCACGCGCCCAAACCCACGCAAAACGGACCCCCAAACCGTGCCCAATTCATGCAAATCAAACCCAATTTCAACCCCAGCTCTCACTGACTCGGTTGAGGAGGATGCTCGAGGCTACGAATTCACTCGCGAATTGCAGAGGAATTGACACAACTAAAAGCTAGATGGCATGGCCTTACTTCGACCTGTGTCTGGGCTTCGAACTGCCGAACAAACTCACCTAAACCGTGGTGGTTCTTCTCCGTTTCTGCTCAAATTTCGCACTGGACGTTCGTTTGTTGGTGGGGACGCTTGAATTAGGGGAATTTCGAATTGGGTTGAGGCAAAATCAAGGGCTTCTCGAGCTTCCTTGGTGGCATTCATGGTGAGGGAGGAGAGGAGGAAGAAGAGCAGGGAAGAGAGAGAAGGGCATCGGGCTTCCTGGGGGTTCACGACCGGGTAGAAGGGGAAAATAAAAGGGGTTAGGTGAATTTACAAAAATGCCCCTCCTTTCTTTCTTTCTTTTGTTTTATGTTGTTCAATAAAATGGTACCGCTAGTCTGATTTCGTACTTCACAATCTGGACCCAAATCGACAATACGACCTTCTATCGACTATTCGTTCCCAAATACGTCAAGGTTCGATTTAATAAACCACAAACTAATTATAAGGTTGAAAACCTAATCATACTCGGGAAACGACTAAATGAATCGAATAACGACTAAATTAAACTATCGATAGGATTTGAAGACGCAAATAGCACGAACTGACTTTAAATCAATAATAGCAATAATAATAATCCCCTTTTTATAAAATTATAACTCCCGAAAGCACATCGATAATCATTTAACTCATACAGTTATTAAAAATACGATTTTATAACGTAAAAGCAAGACAGGCAACTTAACATAAAAATAACGAAGGTGGATCTTACATTTGTTTTCTCTTAAACTTAGTAAATATTTGGGCAAAAACTTAGTAAATTATTAAGGTGTATTTGAAAAATTGTGTAACTTGACCGCTCTAAATTAATTTATTTGTTGCATTTTATTTATTTACTTGCTATTATTATTATTATTATTATTATTATTATTATTATTATTATTATTATTATTATTATTATTATAGTTTTATTTTTATAATGCAAGTGGACAATTTGTGCATATCTTTGTGTTTCATGACTTCCCATTTTATTAAGACAGCTAATTTTGCTCGTTTATCATTTAAATGTTCCTTTATGATTTTGAATGAATTAATATGGAGCATAATGAAATTTTATCTCGAGGCCAGTCTGTCGATTCACCATGCAATTGCATAAATGCATAAAACTAAATTGAAATGCAGTGCCCAAATTAATTGAATTTAAATTAAGATGATTCAAAGTGATTAGCATGAGTTAGGTTCGGGTAGCTATAGAATGGATCAGAGGTCCTACGGATGATGCATTATCACAAATAAGTTCGTGTTATAAATTCTTGATGACTCTTTATTAGAGATACTAGGTCTAAAGGGTTCATAATTGAACAACCTAGGAGACATAGAGTAGGTAGAGTGTGGGGGTTCTTCTTCATAAATTGAAGAGGATGATTTTTCTTGCATAGAATTGAATCTGATGAGTATTCTAACATTTGGTTGTTCTATAATTTCTTGAATATCTTCTTGGGTGATATTTCTAGGTGGTTTATTATTTTGAATAACAGATTCCTGAGGGATGGCAATTTCATTCAATTTTAATAGTTTTGGCGTGAAAGGAGAAATAGTATTCATTTTAGCTTTTAATGAGATCGTTTCACCCATAATAGGTTGTAATAGACATTTTGGGTTAAGGTGTGAAGATAATAATCTAAAATTAACTCTATAAATGATTACAAAAATTTTTGAATGTTCCCTAAACTGAACTTTTAAATATTGGGAAGATCAATATCCAAAACTAAGGTATCTAGTATCAATGGCCGAGTTAAATCAATTGAAAAATTTGAAAAACAATTAAAATACATTTGTCCATTAAATACATTTGTTTAAATCATAGGTAATAATGAATCATTGTATCTTAATGATCTATTATCTCTAAGGCCCATGAATATGGGGCAATTGAATCCTAGCCTGCTAAGGGGTTTAAGTGCTATTTTGAACCACCCCGAAATGAATATATCTGTATTCCTCCTTATATTTTTAATTACAATATTAGAAAGTAATTTAATAGTTTGAAATTCATCTTACGACATTTCTTCATGATGTTTAATTGAAAAGCCACAGAGAAATCAAAAGTACGTACTTGGTAAACAATTTCAATTTTTTTGTTATAAAAGTTTCTAATTTGAAAAATCAATTGAGAAATTTAGTTCTCTACTATTAACTGTGTTTGTATTACTATACTACTATTACTGCTACTAACACTGCCAAGACTCAGATATTCTCTAATCTAAGATGCCAATCACGTCTAGAATGCAAAATTGAACACAAAATCACGCACAATATATAGGGACCACTAGGACCACCCTTATAGGGACCACCTAACATGGCTAACCAATAGTTTTACTCGGGCTAAGCGACGGTTTTACCAGGATACAGATGCATGACCCCTATCTAAATATGAAAACTTTATTTTGATACCAATCAAGAAGCATGATCGATTAAAAACAACAGATAATGTTTCCAGTTTGAAATGAACCAAATGTGAAGAGAAATAAAAAGGTGATTGAGTTTATATAAACAAAATGCAAGATGAAATTTGCGAATAGATATAGAGATAATAAAAATTTCTTTTTTTTATTGAAATACTTGAAGCTGGAGTACAAGAGACTTTTAAAGAATTTTACAGGGAGATAAGAACTCTCACTGCTATCACTATTGCTCTTAGCTACTAATTCTCGATGGAAGCACTTGCCCTCTCATGGAATGGGACATATAGTTTATAAAGTACAAGAGAGATTAATACAGGGACACGTGAACAATTGAAATTAAAAGATGAACAGTAAGCTACATGAAAATTGTGCGTCTACCAAAAGTTAGCAGCTGAGAGCAATGACATGAGTGGTGAGAGCTCCCATCTCCCTATTAAAATTCTCTAAAAATCTCTTCTACTCTAGCTTCAAGTATTTCAAATAAAAAAAGTAAGTTTTGTTCCATCATTACCTCTATTTATTTTCCGCAAATTTCATCTTGTGTTTTATTTGTTTAAACTCATTCATCTTTTTATTTATCTTCACCTGTCATTCATTTTACGTCATTTTTCACTATCCGTTATTATTGACCGATCCTTCACTATCCGTTATTATTGACCGATCCTGCTCCTCAACTAGAGGATTATTGCAAGAGTTACTATTCATAAAGTACTATTGACAGCGATTTCAAGATTACGTCAACACATAAGCCAAGCTCTACAATAATTTCAAGTCATTGTTCAAGATAAGTCAGACATCCCAACAATTTGAAGATCAATTATCGTTCAATACTATTCAAGTTGTACACAGTTGCAGTCAAGTTGCAACAAGAAGATTTTAACTTTTATCAAAATAATTATTACTGAAATTACTATTCATCTTTTAATTTAATCGTTCACATGTCCATGCATTAATTTCTCTTGTATTCTATAAGGCACTTTCCCCATTCCATTAGAGCACATTCGGTTCCACCGAGAATTAATAGCTAAGAGAAACAGTAGCAGTCGTTTCTATCTCCCTATAACATTCTCTAAAAGTCTCTTATACTTCAGCTTCAGGTATTAATAAAAAAGTAAGCTTTATTCAATGATTGTCTCTATTTTTTCCATAAATTTCATCCTATATTGTGTTTATTTAAATTCAATCAAACTTTTTATTTCTCCATACGTTTCATTCATTTTGTAATTTTTTGCACTATCGCCATTCTCGACCGATCTTGCTCCTTGATTAGTATCACACCATGTTTTCTTATTTAGGCAGTAGTCCTACATTTGTAGCATTGGTCAACCTGATAAACCATTGGTCAGCCTTGATTAGGTAGTCCTAGTGGTCTCGATATAGAGTGCATGATTTCTATTTAGTTATGCATTCTTAGCCGTGATGGCATCTTGGATAAGACATAATGTGAGTCTTGGTGGTCTTGGTGGCCGAGAGTTGCTAGTGAGGTGGGAGGCTTCCCCCAAAGGATGGGCTTTGCTGAATACATACGAACCTTCAAAAGGAAACTAGGGAATAGCGGCGGGTGGGGGAGTCATCCAAGGTGACTGAGGAGAATGGATTCGGGGCTTCGTTGAAAATTTTGGGATATGCACATTAGTGAAGGTGGTACTGACAGGTCTTTGCATGGCTAGATCATTAGAGATGAAGAAGGTATGGTGCAGATAGACTCCATACTGATAGTAGGTGTGCTTTGCGAGTATGGTTCATAAAACCCCATTCATAAGCCACTTGTTATTCAATGCAAGGAGATAATCGATCGATGTGACTTGGAAGATAAGGTATCTCAATGTTACAAGGAAACTAATCAAGGAATAGATAAATTAGTCGATTTAGGTATCATTTGAGAGATAGGAGTTTATTATTTTACTTATCCTCCTAGGGATGTAATGGAAGTACCTAATGTAGGTGCTGTAGGAATCTTTTAGCCCAGAAATGCTAAGTAACAATATTTATTTTGGGGGCGTAGCTCTTCTTCTGCACCCCAAAAAAAGTAGGGAACTAAGTTGCTTAATTGATTTTTCAAACTAGAAAATTTCAAAACAAATAGTTGAAACTATTTATCAAATTGGTACTCTTGATTTCTCAATGGCTTTCTTAATGCTTAATTAAGCATCAAGAAGAAACGTTTAGTTTGCAAGAAGAATTTTAAAACGCTAATTTACTTTCGAACATTGCAATTAAAAAATATAAGGAGAAATATAGATATATTCGTTTTGAGTTTGTTCACATAGCATTTAAACCCCTTACTAGACTACAATCAGAATGTCCCATGTTCATGGCCCTTAGAAACGATAGATTAATAAGATATAAAGATTAATTATTAGCCATGATTCAAACAAATATGTATAATGGTCTAATTAATTTTAGTTATTGTCTAAATATTTTAGTTGATCTAGCTAACTGCTAGACACTAGATACCGTAGTTTTAGATATTCATCTTCCCAATATTTCAAGTGTTTCGTTTAGGGAACATTTAACTATTTTGCAATTAGTTATATTTTTTATTTTAAATTAGTATCTTCACACTTAACCCATATTACAACCTACCATGGATGAAATGATTTTATTAAAAGCTAAAAAGGATAATATTTCTACTCTTACTCTGAAACTATTAAAATGGAATGAAATTACTATGCCTTCAAGAATTTATTATTGAAAATTTTAGACCACCTAGAAATATCTTCAAAAAATATATTAAACAAATTATAGAAGAACTAGATGGTAGAATACTTATTAGATTCAATTCTAGGCAAGAAAATCATTGTCTTCATTTCATCAAGGAGAACAACCACACTCTACCTACTCTGTCTCCTAGCTCATTCAATTATAAACCTAGTACCTCTAATGAAGAGTTATCAGGAATTTACTTCAAAACTCCTATAGTTGAACCGATTGATGATAATATTTCAAATCTTAGGAAATTTAAAAGTATCAATACAAACTCAAAATTAGAACAAAAGCTAGGACTATTCCCCTTGCGATGTAAGGGTTGAGGTTAACAATATGCCAATGTCCAAAATTATGACTAATTCATCAATAATATTGTTTTCATCATTTAGATGTATATTATTAGTTAAATAATCTTTTTATCTATTGATTTTTTTGGTTTACACATGTGTTATTTTTAAATATGCAATTAATTATTTATTAATGATATTTCTAAGTAATTGATCAAGAAGAAGATGAAAAGTCTTGTGGAGTACATAAAGAAAGATAAAAAAAGAATTGTATGCATGCTAAAACATACAAAATAAATTTAAATAGTAATTAATAACCTATCCAATAAAATTACGACACTTGATAAAAATATGTGAAGTCACTCAATTTTATATATAGTTATATAGATAAATAGACACTAAAACATGAAAAAATGTGTAGTCTATACTTCTTCCTTTAGAAAAAATTATAATCACAATTCTGAAGGGCTATTCCAACTTCTTTCAAATTAGGAAGACCTGACCTAGAAAATAGCCAGGTCAATATAATTTCTACTCAAATAGAAACTATAGCCAAAAAGAATGATATTGATTCGTTGATAGAGCAAATGGAAGATATTAATGAAGTGATTTTCTCCTCTCGATCCTGAGCTCCTATAGGAAAGGCGAAGCGAGGAAGGCCGCGAAGACCCAACCTACATCAGTGAGATCAATTACGTCCAGTTCTTATGAGATTCAGCATCAACCCCCGACTTTTGGAGTTTCAGAAGCGACAACTGATTGGGTGTAATCGATTGTAATCGATTGTATCCATGGCTAATGAAGCGAGCTTATTAAATACTAGAATGATTACATCCATGGCTAATGAAGTGAGCTCATTAAATACTAGAATGGCGTCTAGTGAATAGATCCCTTCAACAGGAGATCTCTACTCCAGGTAAGCCACCTCCTTCATTTTGCGTGAATTTTGATATTTCTAAGCTAAGGAATGCGAATTGTAAACTTAGTTGGCATGAAGTTACTTACACAAAAATCATATGGATGATATTAAACCTGAGGTCCGATTCTGGGAATTGGCGGTGCCATGCTATGTTCTAGGTGCATCTCCACCCTTTGCTGTGCTTAATGATTACATTTGAAGAATTTGGAAGGACTTCATTATTGATAGGGTGATGATGCTTAATAATGGAGTCCTATTGGTCCGATTTGACTATCTGGAAGCTTGGGATCAGGTTTTATAACTTGGGCTATACCACTTTGATGAGAAACTCTTTATAGTCAAGTCTTAGCATAAGGATTTTGAGAAGTAGAAAATAGATAAGGTTCGTGTGTGGGTATTACCTGATTTGGATTTGAAATACTGGAGTGCATCCTCTTTGAGCAAACTTGCAAGTTTGTTGGGTACTCCTATTACGGTTGACAAGAATACTGAGGAAAAGAGTACAGTTAGGTATGCTCGGGTTTCAATTAAGTTCCAATACAGAAACAAGTGCCAAAGTTCATATATTATGACAATAAACATGTATTCTTTATTCAGCAGAAGGTGTTTTTTAAACGTGAACCTGTTATCTGTGATAAGTGCAAAAAATTTGGCCATTAAGCAGAAAAACACAAGAAGGACGGACAATGGCAATAGAGGCTGAAAATATCCAACTTGTCCAAAATACCACTGAACAGGTAGTTGAGACCAGAGTGCAGAAAGTTACGGAGCGCTGTAATGAAGTAGGTAATCCTAATAAATCAAGCTAAGTTTTGCATAATGTGAATTCAACACCAGTTAGTACCAGCTTTGATGTTTTGAAGATCATTAGGGAGGAAGTTGTGTCTACGAGATCTACTAGTTGGATGAGGCTAATCACGAAAAGGGGACACACACCCATGTTACTAATGGATAACCTAACTACTTGGAATATTAGGGGCTTTAACAGCCCCAGCAAGCAGAAGGAAGTTAGGTCCTTCTGCTGGAGGAATAAGATAGGTTTGTTACCTCTTATGGAAACTAAGGTTCATGGCATAAATTATGACAAAGTTGCAAGTAATTTTACTAAGTGAACACATTTTGTGAACTTCAATGCTTGTGAATGAGGTAGAATTTGGCTTATGTGGTTACTTACTAACTTTACAGTTCAAGTTCCGAGGTCCACTGACCAATATATTCATTGGTTGGTGTAGCACGTATTCTCCACTAGCCACTTTTATCTTGCTGCTGTATATGGACATAATGATGATGGCTTGAGGCAGGATCTTCGGAGCAACCTAGTAGATCTGGCTGAACATATCACAAATCCTTGGGTAGTAATGGATAATTTTGATCACCTCCATCACCTTGATGACAGAATTGGATGCCTTATCACACAAAAAGATGTGGAGGACTGTCAAAATTGTATTTATCAAGTAGGAGTTCAAGATATAAGTTGGAAAGGACACACGCACTCTTGGAAAAACAAATAAGAATTTAGATGTAGGATTTTCTCTAGAATCAATAGAGTGCTAGTCAATGGTGCTTGCACTGACTTATTCCCCAACTCGGAAACTGTGTTTTTGGCAGATTAAACTCCTAATCACTTTCCAGGCCTCATTAAGTTCTTTGAGCGATAGGACTTTGGACTTAAGCCATAATCTTTCAATATGTGGTCCATAGATCCTCAATTTCTAGATACTATTGCTACATCTGAAATCAACCTGTACAGGGCTCTGCTATGTCCTGAGTCGCCCCCCCAAAAAAAAAAAAATTATAACTCCTTCAACCTACATTGAAAAGACTTAATAAAGAGAAATTTGGGGATGTGCAAGTTCAATATGCCAAAGGGAAGGAGCCCCTCAACCTTTGCAATTAGAAATCCAGTATAACCCTTCCAACAAACTGCTTTATGATGCAGAAAAGACGGTCTGGGAAACTTTTCACATGTGGTAGCAAAGGCTCCATAGTTTTTATGTGCAAAAAGTTAAAGATTACTAGCTTAACTTGGGAGATACAAATGATACATAGTTTTTTGATAGCCTCAAGCAAAGACATCAAAGCAACAACATATCTTCTTTCCAAATGAACAATGGCTAGTGGACATGGGATTATGATCAGGTTACTCTGCACTTTGCTATATTTTATGAGGAGTTCTTGGGAGCTAATGCCACTACTGTAGACAACACTGATGACCACATTGTTGATTAGGGATCAACCTTGACTATTGCACAACAGCTATCACTCATCAAACCGTTCACAGGGGAGGAGGTTAAAACAGCCCTTTTTTCTATATCCACACATAAAAGCTCTAGGTCAGATGGATACAGTAATAGTTCTTTTAAGAGTAGTTGGCCAGTAGTGGGGGATGAAATGTTCCAAGTAGTTTTGGAGTTCTTCTCACACGGCAAGATTTTAAGGTACTGGAATGATACTAGGCTTTGTTCAATTCCAAAAGTAGAGAACCCAGCCCCAGTAGCTGGTACAAACTTATAGCTTACTGTAACACCCTCTACAAATGTATATTGAAGATGTTGTGTGGCAGATTGAGAAGGGTGCTACATAGTTCATGAAAACTAATCTGCTTTTGTAGAAGGCAGATTTATATCTCACGATATCATGATTTGTCAGGACTTGGTTCGGCTATATCAAAGGAAGCATGTACCCCCAAGGTGCCTTTTCAAAATAGACTTGAAAAATGCATATAATTTGGTGTCCTGGGATTTCGTGGGAAAACTTCTGCCTAAAATTAAATTTCATCCTGCTTTCTGTCCATGGATTATGACAATCCTCACTTCCTGCACTTACACTCTTAATATCAATAGGACTATAGGAGCAATCATGAATACTTCAAAGGTTAAAAAGGATTAAGACAAGGAGATCCAATCTTTTCCCTTATTATCTTACTAGATCCCTCAATTTTGCTATGCAACAACAGGCTTTTAGGTTCCATCCCATGTGCAAGGGCTTTCAACTTTTCACTCTTTGCTTCACTGATGATTTGATGATGCTGTGATGATTATAAAGGATACTTTTGAGCATTTTTCAAGAGCAACTGGTCTGTAGATGAATCCTTAGAAATCGCAAGCATTTATAGCAAGTCTATCTAACAAAGTTAGGGAGAAAATTGTACACATGACTGCCTTTGGACAATGTGATTTCCCAGTCAAATACTTAGGAGTACCATTCACCACAAAATGGTGGTCTAAAGCTGACTGCAACATGATTATGAATAAGATTGTTAAAAGAATCAAATGCTGGGCTTCTAGGAACTTATCATATGCAAGTAGGCTTTAATTAGTTTACTCAATTCTATTTTCCCTAGATACCTATTGGTCATTTCTATTTATCTTACCCAAAGGGGTAATTAAAAATATAGAAAGTGTGTGTACAGTGTAGGAACTTTTTGTGGGGCTAGGAAGCTGAGTTTGTCAGAGCTCCCCTTGTAGCTTGGAAATCTGTATGTAAACCTGAGTCAGATAACTAATAAGAGTTGTCTTTGGGTCAAGTGGATACATGGGATTTGTTTAACGAAGCACGATATCTAGAGTGTCACGAAGAGATCATCTACAACTTGGTGCAGGAAGAAGATGCTGAAAATCAGAGATATTTTTTTCTAGGTTTATATGTAAAGTTTGGTATGCACATAAATCTGGGTAATATTCTATTGCAATTGGGCATACTTAGCTGTTGGATATTGGTGTGAAAGTTTCCCAAGTAGAGGTCATATGGGGCAGGTTCAACATTCCCAAGCACAGTTTTTGTAGTTAGAGAATCTATCTTGGTAGACTTTACACAAAAGACAAATTAGCACACATGAATGTACAAAAACTTGACATGCTGTGTATCTTGATCATTAGGAGAATCACTCCCACCTTTTCTTCAGATGTGATTACAACTAATGTGTTTTGCTGAATTCATTCAATTATTTTGGCATGAGGATGGGGATTACAAATATCCTAGATATACATATGATCATTAAGAATATGAAAATGGGGAAGTGCAAAAACAGCTTGTGAGCTTTTGTATCACTTGTGTCTCTTGCTGCCTATGGTAAGAGAGGACTAAGAGAGTGTTTACATATAAGTAGAGATCACGTTTGCAACTTTTTGATACATGTATCATGGTTCGAGTAGATTATAGTATCTGGCTAGTTATGGTAAGAGGAAGAATGCAAAACTATTCTTAGAGCAGGTCTTAAAGGCTTGAGTTCATTACTCTCCCTTTAAGACCTTGTTTGAGAGAGAATTTTTTCTCAGTGATAATGAAAATTCCCACTTTCTTACCACAAAAAAAAAGAACAAATGGAAGATCCCAATTTAAAGAGAGGTGAAGAAAAATAAAAATCTGATTCCTAGATGATGTATGGAAACTTTATTTCAAAATTGATAGTTTTATCGGTCTAGAGTTACCAAAAAAAAACTTTAGTTTCAAAATTAAACAAAAAATTAGACTAAACTCCAATTTTAAGCAATAAATAAATATTGGGGAGCCCATTCATAATGATACCGATAATGACTTTCAAGAATTAAATAAAATTGATAAAATATGATTCTCATACTACTCTAGGACAACTCAACCAGATGTGCAGCTAGAAGGTAGTAAACCATTAATTGCTAAAACATTACAGAAGCTCAATTTATGAAAGGAATATAGATGGAAAAAGTAAGCAAGCACAGAATAATACAACATTCCATAGGATGCTTCTTGCTTGTAATGCTTATCATTGCAAAATAAATGATGAGTTAGTAATATCTGATCTTATAACTGCAGAATCTATAAGAATATTAAAAAATTGGTAGGATTTATATCTCACTGAAGGCGAGCGAAATGCTTTAATAAGTCACAGAAGCACTCAAGACAGATTTAATGGTGTAGAAATTCTAATTCATTCTATTACAATGAACTTTATAGGCACCCCAAAAGCAGTCTATGCATCTCCTGATACAATTTTAACAAATTTAAGATGCCTAACACTACATGATTACAATTTGTGCACAGACACTTTCTTTACATACTAAAAACAGGTGATTGTAAACAACATTATTGGTAAGAAAGTTCTTATTAGGAGTATCTTCATTAGTTTCTCAAAAAATATTCAATAAACTTGGAGAAATTACATGAAAAGATGCACAGAGTATCTATATATTCAAGAAAAAAAAATAATATCTTCATTTGAACTCAATGGTAATTAAAGAATCCTACTAAACTCAAAAATATTGTATTAAAGAAAGGTTCAATATCACCTCCACCAATTGTAAGTTTAACAAAATTATTTACAAATACGAAAACCAAATATATTAAAAATGATTGACACTCAAGATTTAAAAATAAAAATTAATACTCTAAAACAACAAGTAACAGAATTACAAAAGAAATTATGTCCTCTTCAAGCTAAAGATCTTGAAATGGAAATAAGAACCTTCTAATGAACAATTCTTATCTATTATTGACCATATTAATTTTTAAAAATGGAATACTTATATTACTCTGAAAATAAATGATAGTTTTGAAATGAATACCATAGCAGTTTTGAAATGAATACCATAGCACTACTTATAGGGGTGTGGATCACAATTGCATTAAAGAAAGATTAACTCCATCTCAATATTATGAAAAAACTAAACTAATACTAATGGAATGACATTACAAATTAAATGTAAATTGCCGAATTCCTATATTTGTAATCAAGGATATTGTTTCCAAATCATTTTAGTTAGAGATATAGGTTAAGAATAACCCCATTCATCACTCCAATTTATCCATTTAAGGTACATCAGTACAGAGTTCATACTAGTATAATAGGAAAACTATTTCATTCAAATGTACCACTCTATTTTATCAAAAGGGTTTTACATTACTGCAAACCTCATCCATATCAAACAAGTTAATGTGCTTCGGATGAATAGTAACAAGTACATGCTAAAAAAACAAAAAAATCATTTTGAAAGAAGACTAGACACTATATGAAAAGACAAAGAGGCCATATTAAAACACCTAAGCTATTTTGATGAAAGATTACTAAATATGATATGGAAGGACAATGAACCTACATTGCAACAATTAATAAATGCATTTAAAGAAACAAAAACTCAATGTCTGTAGGAGAAGTTCGAAGAGATAGACAGGATATTGTCTAGAGCTCAGCTATTAAAAGGATCAGAAAAATATTAGAGACAAAACGTTAAAGTAGTTAAAAAGACCTTGCTGAATTATGAAATAATTCAGCAATAGGTGCATTTTAAATTCAAATAGATTCATTCATGATACTATTCCAAACGATGCTTAGGATTTATCATTTACATGCATCTTAAAGTGATTTAAAACCTCTAGAAATGTTTTCAAAAAATCATTTACAATATGCCATGAAGTCAAAGATTGAAAGCTCCTCCTTAATTTTCAATTCCAATGACAAACTCATTCTAAGCATTACCCGGACAAGATTTTCCATCACTAACTTAGGCACAGGCCTCTACCAAACCCACTCCAACCTCCAAATAGATCCCCTCAAATGACCCATCAAAAATACATTACAAACATATGACACAATTGCACTACGTTATCCTTACCAAATTCAGAGAATCTCCACCACAATCCCCCAGTTGAATGGGGTAGTCAAAAACACCTTTATTCCATAATGCTACCATCAACTAGATAACAATAAACTAGGCAATTTTATGAACTTATTCTCTTAGATTCCAAATTTGTTGAGATCGAACGCATTCCAGATAGAATTAACACAAACCAAATCACCTATTTGAAATGCAAAATCCTTAAAGTTTTATCAGGAAAAGATTGGCCTACAACCTGTACCCCCAAATAATTTTCTGTCCCATTCAATCCTTCGATTATCATTGCATTGATTATCTTGGTATAATGAGTTCATTTTCAGTCCATTCAACCATTCTTGGTATTTCAACTTTCAGCCAACTCCCAAATAACCTTTCAATAAATGAATGGTGGCTCACCTTCGGCATTATTCAGGACATATGCCTAATTGAAGATAAAAAAATCATTCCAATTTTATCCAAATATTCTGTAAATAGTAAACCTTATAAAATACTATTCAATAAGCAATTTGGTATTCCTTGGATTCTTTGTGGTCATTCAAAATTACTCAGTTTTACAAACCACTAGCAACAATGTCCCTTGTTTGAGAATTCGAAGTCAAATGGTGGGAAAAATTTGTTGTTCAAAAGTATTGCTCCGTTGATGTTGTTAAAAATAGGATGCTTCATACAACCAATCAAATCATTCCAGCCCAGCCAATTATTCCACAAAAAAAGGAAGAAAACACTTCCAAAGGTAAAGAAAAGGTTAAGCAGTAAACAGGTTCAGAAGAACTGCAATTGCTCAGGAAGAAGGTCAAATTATTAAGAAAAGCACATCATTGTTGTTATTTTCGAAAGGAAATTCATCTTCAATTTCATCATCGTCGTCTGTAAATACATCTTTTGATCCGTTTGGGTGACCATGCTCCCATCACCCTTATGCATAGAATAAAAGCTATTCAAAAAAAAAAAAAAAAAAAAACACACTCTTCTTGCAAGTACATCAAGGACCACCTTCAACTATCAATGAAGCTATTCCTCCATAGCTCATTCAAAAGCACGAAAGAATTGTTGAAGGTTAATTTCCAAGGACTAATTCAAGAGTTACTGTTCACAATGTAGTATTCACATATTACTATTCAGAGTTATTTCAAGGTTATGGCAGCATCTACGCCAAGTTACTGCAATAACTTCAAGTCACTGTTCAGGATAAGTCGGACATCCCAAAAATATGAAGATCAATTATCGTTCAATACTGTTCAAGTTCTACATAGATCCACGTAAGTTGCAACAACAAGATTTCAAACTTTTGTCAAAACAATTATTGCTGAAGTTACAATTCCTTTTTTAATTTAATTGTTCACGTTCCCCTGTATTAATTTCTCTTGTACTCTATAAATTACATCCCCCAATCCATTATAGGGCAAGTGCTTCCACTGAGCTAGTAGCTAAGAGCAATAGCAATAACAGTGAGAGCTCCCATTCCCTTGTAAAATTCTCCAAACGTTTCTTGTACTCTAGCTTCAAGTATTTCAATAAAAAAAAAGTAAGTTTTATTCAATCACTATCTCAATTTATTTTCCGCAACTGCTTTCGTTTATTCAAATTCAATCATCTTTTTTTCTCTTGGCTTTTCGTTCATCGTACAATGTTTCTTACATTATCCTTCATTCTTTCTATTTATTTTCTACAAATTTCATCTTGCTTTTTGTTTATTTAAATTCAATCATCTTTTTATTTCTCTTTGCGTTTTGTTCATTTTAAAATTTTTTACACTATCCGCCATTCTTGACATATCCTATCCTCGACAGGTATTAAACCCAAGTTTGGATATTTATGTAGGAGTTCTACATCTGTAGTGTTGGTCAACCCTGGTAAAACTGTTAGCGAGCCGTGGTGAGGTGGTATCGGTAAGATTGGTCCCAGTGGCTCCGATACAGCTTGCATGATTTTTTGTCTAATTGTGCATTCTTAGCTGTTATGGCATACTAGTTTAGAGATCATCTGAGTCTTGGTGGTCTTTATGGTAGTAATAATAGTAGTAGCAATCTAAAAGTAGTTAATAGTAGGGAACTAAGTTGCTCAATTGATTTTTCATGCTGCACAATTTCAAAAAAAAGTTAAAACCGTTTATCAAATCGATACTCGATATTTCTTAATGGTTTTTTCAATTAAACATCATGAAGAAACGTTTAGTTTGAAAGAAGAATTTCATACCATTAACTTATTTTCCAATGTTGCAATTTAAAAATATAAGGAGAAGTACAAATACATTCACTTTTGGATGGTTCAAATAGCACTTAAATTCTTTACTAGATTAGGATCAGATGATCACATATTCATATCCCTTAGAAACAATAGATTAATAAGATATAAAGATTCATTTTTAGTCATGATTCAAACAAATATATGTAATCATCAAATTTAGTTTAATATTTTTTTTTCAACTGATCTAACTGACCGTTGGATATTAGATACCGTAGTTTTAATATTCATCTACCCAGTATTTCAAACTTTCAGTTTAAGGATCATTCAAAAAACTTTGTAATCATTTATAGGGTTTATTTTAGATTATTTCCTTGACACCATAATCCAAAATGTCTATTGTAACCTACCATGTATGAAACAAATACTATTTCTACTTTTACTCCAGAACTATTAAAATGGAATAAAATTACTATACCTAATGAATTTATTATTCAAAATAATAGACAACCCGGACAGCGCAACAGCGGTCATGGCTTAAGGGAGGAGCAGAATGCAACCTGAGTAGCAACAGGGCAGAACCTAGTTTCAAACTGTCCAAATCAATCCTCAAATGGGTCCAGGAGCTTGAATTCAAGGTGAGAGGTTCTTTGCTTCCTAAATTAGTAGTATTTTGAAATTAAAATGAATTTTTGTGCTTGTGTTTATGGCTAAATGAAGCTAGGGCGGAAAAGATGCAGTGTGGGTCTTGTTCTTTTCTTTATTCATAAGTTTATTTCTTTGCCTTAAATCTGAGTTGTTCTATGTATTGATGTGCCTGGGATAGGTTGTAACAAGCCTCTAGTGGTGTTTATGCTTGGAAGGTTTGCGTGGGTACCATGACTGTTGACAATGCATTTCTTAGTTACAATTTGGAAATTCTCAGCATGGATGTCGTTGACATAATGTATTTGAGGGTTGATGGAGGGCAAGTCTTATGTAGGGGAATGTTTGATGTCCTGTTGATGTTTAACTGGGCGATGCTGAGGTTGCAAGAGTATTTCTTACTTTAATTGAAGGGTAGAAAAGGGTCGAAGAATTAGTGGACATAGTAGAGCCTATTTACTTTTTATTTTTAAGGCATAGCGAAGCAACAACAGCCAACATAGGTTGCTGCTAGGTCCAATCTGACCTATTCATTTTTGAACCACTAGCACAAACCTTACAACACCTGAATCAGGGGTTATACCAGTGTTTGTATCCCCTAAAAAAGAGACAGATTGAGAGATATGAGAAGGTAGTTGTTTTGAGTTGGTACTAGGATGGCAAGACCCAAAAAAAAAAAAAACAAAAAAAGGCGTGGGGTGATGACTCATTTAGAACTAGGACGGCAGCTTGATATGGTAGCAAACTAGATTGATTGTTCCGGTTTAATGGGAAAAAAGGGGAAAATTAAGGGTGAATAACTTGTGATTTTTATTAACTAGTCCAGGTTAGCAAGCTTGGGATTATGTAGTCAGTTACTCTTCAGAGTCTATGTAGAGAAGCTACAATTAGTAGTGTTTAGGCATAGCTATCAAGCATTTACTCTTTCTATGAGCTTTAGCTATAAGTCGTCTCATTGGTAATACTTTGTGATGTCATGGAAGTTGCAACACTGACTCTTGGTATGAGGTTGAACTAGTTGTCATTTGTTTAGATGTTAATTGAGATATGTTTGAAATTGTGAAAATATATGTTCCTCGGTTATTTATCAATATGTAGCACCTGTGAACTTATATATGCTTTCTCTCGGTTGTGATTTTTCTTTCTGAATCACCGTCTTGCTACCTATGTCAACTTTGGAATATGTGCTACATTACTTGCTAATCGAATTAGCCAGAAGAGTATTTCGTGAAAGCCTTTGAAAATCATTGGGAGGGTTGTTTGTACTTTAAACTTTCCGAGCTTGAGTTTACACTTCGAACCAGAACCATAAAATGGAATGTTTTTCTTTAATTGGAATTGGAGAGTTCAAACCTGTGTTTTGGTATGTTTCCTTTAGAGCATCTTCATGACCCAAAGTATTATTTTGATCTTAGCTAGGAACTCAAATTATGAAAAACTAATTGATTGTCAATGTTTCGGTTTATGTAAATTTTCATGAATCAAGTCTTGTTTGATTTTGATTATGCTAGATGAATCGATTGCTAGTGCTTTTGGCTTGTAAAGGAATTAAGCGGAATTTTTAATTTGGAAATGGTCAATCTTGTATTGGAAGAGCTAGTATGAAAAGAGAACCGACACCCTTGTATAAAAGGGTCGTTATTTGACAATCAAAGCTCTTATATGGAAGAGTCATTGAAACACGTGCGAATATTGTTGTTTTTAGGACCCTGACAAGGGTGTTGTGGCTCTTCCACCTTTAGTTTCCCGAAATCCAGGGGCACTAGGTGTATGCGACATCTAAAGGATTTGACCATGGGCTTTATAATTCTATTTCATAAGAAGTTTTTTGAAGCTAAAGGTGAGTTTGCTCTTTGGTATTGGAAGGAGGAGAAGGATTATTCAATCAGAAGGAAATACTCCTTTGTGGTTCCTAATAACGTTAATTTGGATCTCTCTCTCCTTGTACACATGTTTAACTTCTACTGCAGTGACTCAACTCTAAAGATCTTTAATTTTGGTCCTTTATACCTCTTTTATACGGTCTTGTTTATATGAAACTAGCTTTATATTAGCCCGAATAGATTGAATTAAATTTTTAAGGCCTTCTGATTGCTATTACCGTTTATGTTGATCAGGGACTAAAGTAGTAACTTAGGTAAACCTTTTGTGTCCTAAATGTAATTCATTATTTATCACAATCCTTCATACTTGAATGTTATCAAGTGAATGACTTTAATTGAATTTTGAGGTCCGAATGCTAAGTGAGATTGAACTGTTACTGTGATAGTTTGACCTCTCTGGCTGCTAGTGAGAAAATGAGGATTGATTGATTATTATTTGGTCAATATGTTACCATTAACTAAACATGAAGTGTGATTGCTACTTATTGTACTGTGTGCAACTGTTTTGGTTTTTGGGAGTCGAGAACTTCCCACTGCGCGGTGGTTGCTGATCCTCCATATTTTTTCTTTTTTCTAGGTTTCAAGTACTAAAAGCATCTAAATTTAGTCTAGAAAGTTGTTGGTTTATATTGAATGACTTCTTAGTCATGTTATAATTTGTTAGATGAGCATTAATGTAGATGGATGAGATCTAGAGTAAATGATGTAATTTTAAGCATTTGATTTGCATTGGGATCTTAAAGGTATCTGAGAACATCATGTGATTCATGTAGCCTAGTCACTCTAAATGGCCATTTGAGTAAACCATCTGAGTTGATACTTATCTTCAAGTTGTTACACTTGAAATGTTGCCGAATGTAAATCCCTTACTTCGAATGTCTGACCCGTTGAGTTGTACTTTTTCCTTGTTTTCTTTTCTTTTATTTAATTCCACAGTTTGAGTACTCCGCGGGTATGACACGTAGAGCTAATTATTCAACGTGTATCCGTTGAGTTTATTTAACTTTATTTAGTTATTTGTATTACAGGTATAAGTGTGAGGCTATTAGCCTAAGACCATGATAAGTTTTTAGATGAAATTCTATCTGTTTCATTCTAAAATTTTAAAAATCAATAACATCACTAGCCCTAGGAGGATGTGGTGTTACACAAATTCAAAATTAGCATGAAAATGGACATTAATAGATGGAAGAATTGTACAATCTATAGTTCCTCCTTTAGAAGAAATTGTACTCCCAACTTCTGAAGGATCTATTCTAGCAACTCCTTTCAAAATAGGAAGGCATGATCTAGAAAATAACCAAGTCAATTTACAAGATATTAAAAAGATTTATCATCAAAATAAATATACTAATCAAATACTTTTTACAGTTTGAAAGTAAGCCATTATATTGCCACTCAAATGGAAGCGATATTTGAAGCTAATGATATTGATGCATTCATAGAACAAATGAAAGATTTAATTTAAATAAAGACGAAAAAATGAAAGCCACAATTCTTGGATGATATAAGCAAATCTTATTTCAAAATTAATCATCCTATTAGTCAAGAGTTGCCTGATAACAATAGGCTTTTAGTTTCAAAGATAAATAAAAATTAGACGAAAGTCCATGTTCAAATAACAAAGTTATTGTGGGGTCCGTTCATACTGATAATGATAACGATTTCAAGAACTAAATAAAATTCATAGAATTCCCATACTACTCTACGACAAGTAAAGCATTAATTGATGAAACATTTAATGCATGCTCAATTTATGAATAGAACACTGACAGTAAAAGTAAGCATGAAATAATTTTAACTCACCATAGAATGCTTATTGCACATAATGCTTATTATTGTAAAATAAATGATGAATTATGAAATAATCAAGTAATACGCACATTCCAAATTCAAGTAGAGTCATTTATGATATATGATTTATGATTTATAATTTACGAGCATCTCAACATGATTTAAAATCTTCAAACAATTCTTTGATGAAATTTCTAACAAGATTCTTTATGGGATAAGATAGCTCTTAAGTGAGTCAAGACAAAAATATAAAGATTCAAAGTCCTAAACAATATGCCATGAAGATAAACACTCAAGCTCATCCTCTATATTCAACTCTAATAACAAACTCAAAAACTTGTACGAGAATTTTGAGTGTGAAATATAAAGGCTGTAAGAGTACAACTTTTGCTATAGTCCTTTAGGCCATACCCTCAGGGACGAGGTTGAAATTAAGGTCACTAAAGTAATCTATACTATCATATAACTAAATCAATGAAACACGTAACACATGAAGTTTACTAGAATAAGATATAAACTGGGCAACTACAATTCATTAAATTAGAATTAACCATAACAATCAATCAAAATAAACCTAAGTGGAAAGTAATCATAATATATGCCTACATACCTAAAGCACTGAAGGATAGCAAGCTAAGCAAGACAGTGATTACTTGTTACGATCTTCCAGTCAGTCAAACATGAACTACAAACAAGAACCAGCACTGAAGCTTTTGACCTTAAAAACATAACAATTCTCCTATTCTCCCCCCTTATCCAACCCAACATAACCATTTATAACAAGCACGAAGAGAACACAAACACATAGTCATAACTAGCCTTTACAACCTAGAAAGCAAAGATGAATAAGGCCTTTTGAAATGCACAAACACAGAAATAATCACAAAGGAGAAAGAAGAGCACCGAACTGTAGCATAAAGGAAGGGAAGGATTCAGCCTGACATTCAAGTTTCTCAAAGCTCAATTACTGAAACCAAGCTCCCATCGAGTGCAAATTGACTCGATTAGAGAAAACGATAGAGGGAGAGTGCAAAACAGAGGAGGAAGAATGGGGGTGCACATCTCGAATCTAGCTTATAGTGACCTAGAAATAAACCAAAAGGGCTTCAGGCGTGCCTAAACATGGTGGAAACGCCATTGAAATAAATACAGACTGACATTAAAAGCCTTAAAATTCAGCATAGACATGATAATTTAAACAGAGAAAGCAAGAACAGGGAAGAAGAGTTTTGAAATCAGCCAAGACTAATCAAACCAAGCTAAAACCATCAAATATCTCAATATAATGCAAATACAACCGTATCCATGGAATTAGAACAGATTTGGAATTAAAAAACGGCAAAAAACTAGTAGAAATTAAATCATAAAATTCTAAAATCTAATCTAAATCTAAAATTACCAATCTAAACGCTAAATAAAACTTAGATTACCTAACTTTTTGCCGTAGCCTTGCCTTTATACTCGAACTGGCTTCAATCATGACCGTCGATCTAGGATGGCATGGATGGTGGTGATGCTGTGTTGGCGCTAAAGGTGGATAAAGATGGTTGGAAGTGGTGTTGGTGGGCAGTGTGCTTTGTGAGTGTTGATTCGAAGAGAGAGAGAGATGGGGATGAAGAAGACGATGAAAAGAACAGGAAGGGGGGTTCTATCAAATGTGGGCCACCGGAGAAGAGAGAGAGTGTGTGACGGATACGAGGGGGAAGGGGGAGTCACGTGCAAGACACGTGAAGAGGTTTGTTTTTTGCTTTTAATTTCCCTTTACTGTTATCCTGCTCGCTTTTCATTTAGGCCAATAGGAAAAGTTGGCTTTGACTGATCATAGGCCAAGTCAAGTGGAAGCTAAGCCTAAACTTCTCAATTCAACATTTTCATCTTACTTTTCCCCCCATTTTTCTGATTTTTTCATCACCTACAAAATCAAATAAAATCAAATAAAAATCTAAAAATAATAATTATTTTAAGCACAAATTAGGTTCAAAGGTACCGTAGAAATATATATTTTTGGCGCAGATAAATATCTCCACTCCTAGATTTTGCTTGTCCTCAAATAAAACAAACTAAACTAGCTAAAAAGAAATGAAAAATAAGAAAAAGAAAATCCTAACTTACTTTTATAGAAATCACAGTTGCATTTAGCGTATGCAGTAAGCTCTTTAAACCCCTCGGTTTTCCAAGTGGATTAATGAAGTCTCATGAGAGTTTTCAAGTGAAATACCCATAAAATTCTTTTCAAAAACAAAGAAAAATCTTTTTAGGTTTTCAAAACTTAAATATATATGCAAGAAATTGGAAAATCATGTACATGACTTAGGCAATTGCATCACCCTAGTGACTAAATTACCAAATTATATACAGATAGAATTTGTAATCATAAAACATCTAAGTCACAAGAAACACCCCGAATTTCATTTTTCACCGCCCGCACAATATGCAATGATATGTACACCTTGATATATGTGCGATTGTGTACTAATCCTTATGAATTAAGTTGCTAACATTGAGATTATCCCTCATTCCTTTCCTAATTACCTTCTTTGCTCCTTTTTTCCTCCTTTTTTCTTTTTTTTTAAAAGAATAATACCCACTTGACCTACAAATATTTGTGCCTTCTCTAAAAATGGGATTTATTAGAATATGTAAAGCACTTATTTCATTGCCCAAACAGATATGTAATCAAGTAAAATAGCACATATTCAAGCCAATTAAGATTATGAAATAAAGATAGCGGCCATGAACATTGGTGCCCAAGTTTTATTTACTTTTTTAGACTTTTTTGTTTTTGGCATTTTTCTAGAGCATAGAAGGCAACTGCCACAAACAAAAAGCTCACATACCAGCTTAACAAACAAGACTCAAAGGATTGATGGTAAAGTGAACAAGGTAGGCACAAAATCACTCATATGAGACGGAGTTATTATGAAAGATCGAATCTACATCCTCAACTAGATATCTCATCATGCAAACTCTATTTAAATATAATTCAATAATCTAGCAATATGGGATCAAAACTACCAAAAAAAAAGCACGCAAATTCCTAAAGAAAAACAGAAATCTTTTTGAATTTTTTCAAAAGTTTTGAAAAATATATACAAATGGGAACCTCACCCTCATACCAAAACTCTGTAATGTTCTCATCGTAGGAACTAAGGTGCCAAAAAGTAATCACATAAGCAATGCAACCGCAAAACCGTTATAAATTTACAAGTATATACAAACTAGGACACCACCAAAATAAAAAACACAACGAAAAACAAAATCACCAAAGTCAAAATCACGTAAGAAAGCAAAAGCAAAAACAAACTCTTAAACAAAAACAAATCAAAATCACCAAAATAAAAAGAAAACCAAAACCAAGACAAAACAAACTAAAAGAAGACAAAACCTACTAAATACAAAACAAAACCAAAGGGAACCTGAAACAAAACAAAACACAAAGAAAGAAAAATAAAATACAAAACCAAAACTAAACCACTAAAACACCAAAAAGAAAACAAAAACAAAATATTAAACAAAACAAAGCCAAAGAAACAAAAAACTCACAAAACCAAATAAACAAAACACACAGCTAAAACATACTAAAAAAACAATCCCAGATATCCATGACTATTTATAATCATAACTAAAAGTCAAACAGAGTACCCATAATACAATTACAATCCTAGATATCCACAACTATTCCACTAAAAGAGCCAACACACGTTCACAAAACAAAATACACCACTAATAGCGAAGTGCACAACACAAACAAGGGTGATCATAGCCAACTTGGCTTAACAAATTTTAAATTTCTCCTTAAGATCAATCACCCGCAAAATCAAAATCCTAAATATCCATAACTATGTACCAAAAAGAGAGAAAAGAAATGAAAAAGGAGAATAGGTCAAGGGTGGAACGATCATAACAGGTTGGGTACTGATTGTACCCAAGCTAACGCATCACTAAGATGATGTCAAGGAGGACCATGGAACATCAGCCACTCCATCATAGCTCACAAGCTGCTACTCATATCAAAACCCACCAATGCTTGCAATAGCTTATCAAACATTTGGGCGCATTCCTCACAAAAATGAAGTAGTAAGAGACAAGAGGTGTAACCCAAATAAAGTCCCTAGGAGGAATGCAAGTCAAGGCTTTCTTGAGCTTATCAAAGCTCTAAGGCCAATCAAATGAGAGATGTGCATGTGCAAAATCAGATACAATAGTCAATGGTCTAATAATGATGTGATTATATGAATGCATAAACTATCGAGAGTGGTTTGAGTGATCAAAATGAAGTCCAATATCTCTAAAAAGGGAGGGGAGACGACCAGGCAAGCCCAATCAAATGAAATATGAAAATCAAAGGTTATGCGATGGCCTAAAGTCAAGTCCTTCATCTCAAAGTGATCCTTGAGTCTCTTTGTGTCGCTATCATCAAGAGTCTGATCTAAAAAAGGACTACTAAGCACAAAAGTCTCATACTCTACAAAAATAAACTTGGGAGGGTCTAAAGAAGAGGAAGAAGGCGAAGGGAAGAAGAAAGGGGTGAAATGGGAGGGGTGGGAGCTATGTCAAGGATAGAGTCCATATGAGTCAGGTCACTAAGCTCATCAAGAGGCGTAACGTCACTAAAATCTACAATAGAAGGCTCATCAAGAGAATGTTCCTCAAAAAAAGTGTCCTCTAACTCACCTAATATGCGACACTGATCATCAGAACAAGCATCAGTGACAGATCCATCTCTCTCCTCAAGCGATCCTAACGGAACTAAAGAAAGAGACGAGTCATGATCGAGTAGATTACCCTTAAGGGTGTCATTAATTGTACTAAAATTTAGGGACGGTCCAGCTGCTAAAGGAGATAAAGGATCACTAGATTCCTCAATGTCATCACAAGGTGTATCATCATGAAAACTATGGCCTATGGGAATCGGTGTGTCTCACTCCTAACATAAAAGTCCTCATAAGACCTAACCTCTGGTGTAGAGAAGCCTAAATTAAGGTCAGTCTTGTGTAAACTTTACAAGTAAATCTCCCTATTAAAGGCAGCCAATTCCTCTAGTATGTGTGGTCCACCAAGGGATGGACAAGTATCAACATCATGGTCAAAGAAATCACAATAATCACATAAGACAGGAGTACATGGAGTATGAGAGCTCTCATAAGATATACCCCCAATTTGACTCTTATATAAAGGCACAGAATGCATCATATAAGGGTCTGGAATGGGGTGACTAAAAGTCCCTCTAGCATTGTCATACTTTTAAGTGTCATAAGCCAAATATTCAAAGAAATACCAAATTTCTCAGTTTAATATTTTCATCTTATTTTCCCCCCATTTTTCTGATTTTTCCATCACCTAGAAAATCAAATAAAAATCTAAAAATAATAATCATTTTGAGCACAAATTAGGTGTAGAGGTATCGTAGAAATATCATATTTTTGGCCAATATCATGTTAGGTATAAAAGTATAAAATCAAATCTCATGTTGTTATTCCCGATAACGATGCCAAAAACTTGTACGAGAATTTCGAGTGCAAAACAAAGAGCCGCAAGCCTACGAATTTGGATATAGTACTTGAGGGTCGTATCCTCAGGGACGAAGATGAGATCAAGATCACAAAAACTAATCTAAATAATTTAGGACTTTAAATTAAGCCTAATCCAATTACTAAACTTAACCTAATCATGATTAACCCTGTCAAGGAAAAATTACCAATTACTCAAGACATTAAAGGGAGTAAACCTAAAGACGTCATTCTTGCTCACAGGTTTTGTTGAATGCACAAAATAAAGAAAGAAAAGGGAAGGATGCAATTAATAGTTCAAGAGGGCATCTGCTAGCATTTATCATTCAACTCAGCTAAATGGAGATTAGACATAAGACTAACCCTAAGCAAAAGCCATCATCAGCTGGACTAAAAACATAATAATATTAAAAAGACTGAAGAAAATGAGAGAAATCCATGTAATCCTTTCATCTTAACTCAGCCCAGTTTCAATTAACCATCAACCACAACATAGATATTGCAAATGCGAAACAATTGGAGATGATACAGTTAGACCACCCAAATTCTATTTTCTTGCAAATTCTAGCTTATAATCATTGAAATGAAAGCCAACCAAAGTGAATCAAGAACAAACCAGCTGAAGAATAGAGCAGGGTTTGGGTTTGGGGAATGGATTAAAACACATCAATGAAAGGATAAATGGACAACAGAGCACGCAAAATCAAACTAGATCATGAATCAAAATAAAGCAACAGGGGAGGGGTAGTAGAATCACAAACAAGGCAAAAATAGGAGCCTTAAACTGTGACATCAATCATCCTCAAAATCTAGCCCAACTCTTGAAATCTCAAACAACCATTATGAATGTAGCTCGAAATTGACAAAATCAGGCCTGAATTCAAAAGCTCAAACATAGATCTAAAATTGAATTTGAAGCCGAGAAAACTAAAATAAAACCCTAAAACACTAAAACAAAACTCGAATTAAATTCTTGAAATTATCTAAAAACTCAAATTAAAACTAACAAGAACCCTAAAAACAAAGCCTAGATTACCTCCGTCCTCCCTCCTCCCTCATTTTTGCTGCTGCCTTTCCCTTTATACTCAAATCCTTTGTCGATCTTGGCCCTTGATTCCACCCCTAATGTGGACGGTGAAGATGGTGCAAACATACGATAGAGTGGGAGTGATCTGGTGCTGGCCGGGTGCACGAATAAAGGTGGCAACGTGGATGAGGATGATGGTGGTGAGCTGGTGATGCACCAAGGAGAGAAAGAGAGGGAGAGGAGTGCAGAGAGAGGTATCAGGTTCTTTGGGTCGAGTCAAGAAGGAGAGGGGAGAGAGAGAGATTGTGTGGAATAAAAGGGGGGTAATGTGCGAGGCATGTGTGGCGGGGAGGCGCTCGGTAGAATTAGGATTTTGTCTAATGTTTATTTTTTTCTTACTTTTGTGCTAGAATAGAGAATGGGCTAAGATATGTGGTTGGCTTCTTGACCTAGTTCTTCATTTTTAACATTTTTCTTCATCTTTTTCACATTTTTCTGAATTTTTTTCCAATACCTACAAAACTAAATTAAATCTAATAATTATTTTGAGTACAAATTAGCTATAAAGGTATCGTAAAAAGATCATTTTTTTGGCGTAAACAAAACTCATTTCAAGCATTACCCAGACAAGATTTTCCTCCACTTACACACAAGCCTCTAGCAAACTGGCTTCAACCTTAAAATAAAGCCCCTCAAATGACTCATCAAAGTACACTACTAAACCTATGACTCAAATTCACCATTTTATCCTCACCAATTTCAGAGAACCTCAACTACTTTCTCAATTGAATGTGTAAGTGAAAAACACCTTTATTTCAAAATGCTATCATCAACCATACCTACCTTAAAAAACTAGGCAATTTTTTTGATGTAGTCCCCACCACCATTAGCAATGAAGAAGGTGCAACAAGTCAATTAAGGTCCAATACAAGCTCCAAGATACAAGCCATGGTCCAAATTGTGCAAACATCCCAAGGAGGTGCACACGGGTTCAAGAACCAAACCTTACCCGGTTTTGTGCACTTGATTTCCTAAGCTTTAAGGAGGCTTAAGTTCTTAATTTTTGCATTTTAATAAACCTCAAGATGTCCCCTTTCATGTCCCAATGTTAGTTCACCACTATCCAAGTCAAAGAAAGGAGAAACAAGGTGTTTTGTCAAACCGGTCAGAATTGCACCTAATGTGCACGGTTTTTTCTTTTAGCTTGAAAACCCCACTTAAACTTTGTTTTACCTTAATTTCTTGGTTGGGAGGGTTTAAACACATCCCAAACTTTCTTCCCATGGGTTAAAACCAGAGTCAAACTCACTTTTATCAAGGTTAAACCAAGCCCCAAAACCGGCCACAAAACTGCCCAAGAACCCGGTTCAGCAGTCCGGTTTTATTTTGGCTTCTCCGGTGGGTTTTCTTCACTTCAACAGATATGGCATGCCCCTCAAGGCTGGGCACACATCCCAAAGTCCCAATGATGAGCTGTAACCTTGAGAAGAACGACCAATGGGAGAGAAGCTGCCATGGAAGATGTCCCCTCTTTGTAATTGGCTAGCCGTAAAGCACTTGTCCCCTTTTCGGCTGTCCAATGGCAAGAGAGGAGGTTTATCAGCTGCTTTGGCTTATGTTTAAGCTAATTACAATGTAAACATCATTTGTCTTGCTTTCCTTAATGTTAAAGGATGTAATTAAGCTAGCTAAACCTAGGTGACAACCGGTTTACTCTAAACCGGGTGTGTTTAGCTAATTAAGACCTTTCCTCCCTAGGAAGGAAAGGATTAGTAAGGTGCTTGCTTGCTTGTGTGCTTGCTTGACATGCTTACTAAAGGAATGCATGGCCATGGCAGGGAACTCAGCATTTGTTGAATGAAAATCAGATTGAAAGCTAGAAAGCTTTTTCTCTCAAATTCTTGCTTGCTTATCCTTAATTAGGCCAATTAAGGTGGTGTTCAAGTCAAGTCTTAACCTTGATTAAGTGTGATATCTGTATCTTAATCAAGTTTAAGGGCCCTAAACTCAAAGATTGGTGGTGTTTCTGTATCCATTCATTGAGTTTAGCCTATCCTAATCTTGCTCGCAAACAATCGGGTTAAGAGAGGATTAAGGTAAGATTATTAGCTTAAGTTTACAAGTTAATAATCTCTTACTTTGAAGTTCCCTCAAATCCCCTCACTCTCTCATCCCTCATACCCTTCATTCTATCCCATTCCACGGTTTGTAGCAACCAAAAAGACAAGCAAACACGTCCAACACCAAGAACTCTCAACCGGGTTCAAGTGAGAGCATTTTAGCTTCCACAACCAGAAAAGTGGCACGGCATACCCGTGCTCCTAAGCACGACCGTGCCACCTTGGTACTACTCAAACTTTTGTATTTTTGATCCCTTTTGATGTGTGTTAGTTTGGAGGCCCTTCCTTCCTTAAGACATACATCATATTTGGTATCAGAGCAAAGGTTTCACCTTGGCCTAGCATACCCTTCCACTTCCACAAAACATCCACTTCCCTTCTTCTCCACAAAGCTGATTTCTTCCTTTAATTCCAACATGTCTTCAACAAGCATGTCTTTGGAAGAAAGATTTGAGTCATTGATGAAGCGAAATGAGTTCTTGGCAAGTAAAATTCGAGAGGATTCACAAAGAAACCAAGAGGCTCAAGCGCAGAATGAGTATCTCAGGAAACAGTTGGGTACGTTTATGAAGCAAAAGTAAAGAATGAATGAAGAAACTCTTTAATCTGAACCAAGGGCACGTGAGCACGTCCATAGCCACGAAGTTGATTCATCAAGTGAAGAAGAAATGCCTAGAATGGCTAGAAGAAAGCCACGAAATCAAGCCAATACCAACGATTTCAGAGTTAAAGTTCCTGAATTTGAAGGTAAACTTGATCCTGAAGAGTTTATTGATTAGTTGAATACAGTTGAAAGAGTCTTTGAATATAAGGATATTCCTGATGATAAGAAGGTCAAGTTGGTGGCCTTAAGATTCAGAAAGTATGCATCCTTATGGTGGACAAACTTGAATGCTAAAAGGCTTAGAGAAAGAAAAGCAAGAATCCATACTTGGGAAAAGATAAAAACTAAGCTTAAGGTAAGGTTCCTTCCACCAACGTATGTCCAAGATTGCTACTCCCAATTTCATGATCTCACTCAAGGTACTATGAATGTTGAAGAGTATACTCGTGAGTTTGAGAAGTTGATGATTAAATGTGACATACAAGAACCTGAAGAACAAACCATAGTTAGATACTTGGGTGGTCTTGATCCTAGGTATTCTAATGTGGTGGAATTGCAAGCCTATGCTTCTTTTGATGATGTTTGTGTATTAGCTCACAAGGTGGAACAGCAAAAGAATGCTAAACAGCCCAAAAACCTTCAAACACAAAGCCTTTCATTCGGAACCAACCTTTTAACAAGGGGAGTTCCAACCCACCTACTAAGCCACAAACTCCCTCTCCCTTTAAGCCAGAAACTCCCTTTCCCTTTAATCCACAAAGAACCACGGCTCCTCAAAAAGCTCCAACAACCCCATTTTGGTCTAACCCAAACCCCATGAGCAATAGAAGATGTTTCAAGTGTCAAGGGCTTGGTCATATTGCCTCAGAATGTCCAAACAGAAAAGTTATCACTTTGGCTGAGTGGACCGCCGTGAAAGAAGATTTTGAAGAGGAAGAGAACGAGGTTGAAAGTGAGTCAGAAGTTAAAGAAATTCAAGATGAGGTTATTGAGGAAGCAGATGAAGGTGAACTCTTAGTCTTGAGAAGAGTTCTAAGTAATCAGAAAGGAGCTAAAGATGAACAAAGAGAGAATATCTTTCACACTCGATGTACCACTCAGGGAAAGACATGCTCTTTGATCATTGATGGAGGAAGTTGCGCTAATGTAGTTTCTCTAAGCATGATTGAGAAACTAGGGCTACAAACAATGACTCACCCACATCCACACAACATCCAGTGGCTAAATCAAAGCAAGGGCATTCAGGTGAATTCTCGTTGTTTGATTTCCTTTTCCATTGGAAAGAACTATCAAGATGAGTTATGGTGTGATGTTATTCCTATGGATGCATGTCATGTGTTATTAGGACGACCATGGTTGTATGATCGAAAGGTTATGCATAATGGTTATCTTAATACCTATTCATTTTCCAAAGATGGCAAGAAGATTACCCTAGCCCCATTATCCCGCTCCAAGCTCCACGAAATTCAACCACAAAAAAAGTCTAAGCATGTTGATTGTTTGCTATCCGTGAGTGAACCCATTTTAAAGGCTTCTCAACATGAGTTTAAGGCCTTTAGAGATTGGATATTGAACGTCCAAAGCGACCCAGAAAATATGTTGCCCACTCATCCCATTGCAAAGACACTCCTTGAAAAATTCTGTCATGTGTTCCCTGATGAGATTCCTACGGGTTTGCCCCCAAAAAGAGACATACAACACCACATTGATCGTATTCCTAGTTCCATCCTACCTAACAAACCTGCATATAGGATGAACCCAAAGGATACTAATGAGATTCAAAGACAAGTTGCAGAATTGCAGGAAAAAGGATTGATTCGAGAGTCTTTGAGTCCATGTGCCGTCCCAGCTCTTCCAGTGCCAAAGAAAGATGGAGGAATGAGAATGTGTGTTGATAGCAGGGCCATTAACAAGATTACAATCAAGTACAGGTATCCTATACCAAGACTTGAAGATATGCTCGACGAGTTATATGGCTCTAAAGTGTTTTCGAAGATTGATCTTCGAATGGTTACTACCAAATCAGAATTAGAGAAGGTGATGAATGGAAGACAGCTTTCAAAATAAAAGGTGGACTCTATGAATGGTTGGTAATGCCTTTTGGTCTTTCTAATGCTAGTACTTTCATGAGGTTAATGAACCAAGTGTTTAGGCCTTATATTGGAAAGTTTGTGGTAGTATACTTTGATGACATTCTGATTTATTCTAAGAATGAGCATGAGCATCAGGATCACCTAACTCAAGTTATGCTTGTCTTGGAACGTGAGAAGTTATTTGGTAACCTTAAAAAGTGTGCTTTCTTCACTCCTGAAGTTACATTTCTTGGTTATATTGTGACTGAAGATGGTATAAAGGTAGATGAAAGTAAGGTAGAAGCCATTCGGTTTTGGCCTATACCTAAGAGCATACATGATGTTAGAGCTTTTCATGGTTTAGCTTCATTCTACAGGAGATTTATTCACAGTTTCAGCACTATTATGGCTCCTATGACTGAAGTGATCAAAGGAACATCCTTTGTATGGACTACCAAAGCTCAATCTGCCTTTGAAGATATCAAATCAAAACTTACTCAAGCACCGGTACTTGCTTTACCATGCTTTGGTAAGATATTTAAAGTTGAATGTGATGCCTCTAGTGTAGGTATTGGTAGAGTTCTTACACAAGAAGGTAAACCCCTTGCCTTCTTTAGTGAGAAGCTATGTGAATCTAGAAGAAAGTATTCCACCTATGACAAAGGGTTTTATGCTATTGTGAGATGTTTAGAGCATTGGAGTCATTATCTCATTGCTAGTGAGTTAATCTTACATTCTGACCATGAAGCATTGAAGTACATACAAGGGCAGCATGAGTTAAACTCCAGGCACGCCAAGTGGGTTGAATTTATGCAGTCATATCATTTCACCATCAAACACAAGTCAGGTAAACTCAATCAAGGGGCAGATGCTCTATCACGGAGGTATCTCTTGTTATTTCAATTAGATGCTTGCATACTTGGTTTTGAGCATCTAAAGATTCTGTATCACAATGATGAAGACTTTGGGGCATTATATGCTGAATGTTCTAAACACCCCAAAGGAGATTTTCATGTTCAGGAGGGCTTTCTATTCAAGGGAGCTCGATTATGAATTCCAAAGTGTAGCACAAGAGAGCTATTAATTAGAGAAGTTCATGGAGGATCATTAGCTGGGCATTATGGAGAAAACAAGACTGTTATCATGCTAAGAGAGCATTATTATTAGCCAGCTATGGAAAGAGACGTCCAAGATATACTTAAAAGGTGTGGAACTTGTCAAGTGGCAAAGAGTCATTCTCTACCCCACGGTTTGTATACTCCCTTGCCAATCCCCACTTCACCGTGGGTTGATGTAAGTATGAACTTTATTCTTGGATTACCTAAAACACAAAGGAACAAAGACTCTATTTTTGTTGTTGTTGATAGGTTTTCTAAGATGTCTCATTTCATTCCATGTAACAAAACTAATGATGCTACTCACATTGCAGAGTTGTATTTTAGAGAGATAGTGAGATTGCATGGTATTCCCCGGTCAATTGTTTCTGATAAGGATACCAAGTTTTTGAGTCATTTTTGGGTTACCTTGTGGAAAAAGATGGGTACCAAACTGAAATATAGTACCACTTGTCACCCACAGACTGACGGACAAACTGAGGTTACTAATCGAACCTTAGGGACTCTCCTAAGAACTTTGATTAAACCTCATGCCAAGGCTTGGGATTTGCTCTTACGCCATGCAGAGTTATAACAGGACGCCAGGCAGGGCTACTGGTCACTCTCCATTCAAGGTGGTCTATGGAATTGATCCCCTAGGTCCACTTGATCTCATTCCACGATCTTTCGATCAGAAGCCACATCCAGATGCAGCAGCAAGGGTAGAACAAATCAAGAAGGTCCATGAGTTGGTGAGGAGCAAGATTGAAAAGTCTAATGAAGCCTATCAAGCTCAAGCCAACAAGCATAGGAGAAAGATTGCATTTCAACCAGGAGACCTCGTGTGGATCCATCTAAGGAAGGAGAGATTCCCATCCAAAAGAAAGAACAAGCTTATGCCATGAGCAGATGGTCCTTTTGAGGTACTCGAACGTATTAATGATAATGCTTACAAGGTTGATTTGCCAGGTGATTATGGAGTGTCAGCCACATTCAATGTAGCTGATTTGTAAGCTTATCACGAAGATGATTACCTTGCCGATTTGAGAATCAAATCTTCTCAACAAGGGGAGGATGATGTAGTCCCCACCACCATTAGCAATGAAGAAGGTCCAACAAGTCAATCAAGGTCCAATACAAGCTCCAAGATACAAGCCATGGTCCAAATTGTCCAAACATCCCAAGGAGTTGCACACGGGTTCAAGAACCAAACCTTACCCGGTTTTGTGCACTTGATTTCCTAAGCTTTAAGGAGGCTTAAGTCCTTAATTTTTGCATTTTGATAAACCTTAAGATGTCCCCTTTCATGTCCCAATGTTAGTTCACCACTTTCCAAGTCAAAGAAAGGAGAAACAAGGTGTTTTGTCAAACCGGTCAGAATTGCACCTAATCTGCATGGTTTTTTTTTTTAGCTTGAAAACCCCACTTAAACTTTGTTTAACATTAATTTCTTGGTTGGGAGGGTTTAAAAACATCCCAAACTTTCTTCCCATGGGTTAAAACCAGAGTCAAACTCACTTTTGTCAAGGTTAAACCAAGCCCCAAAACCGGCCACAAAACTGCCCAAGAACCCGGTTCAGCAGTCCAGTTTTATTTTGCCTTCTCCGGTGGGTTTTCTTCACTTCAACAGATATGGCACGCCCTCAAGGCTGGGCACACATCCCAAAGTCCCAATGATGAGCTGCAACCTTGAGAAGAACGACCAATGGGAGAGAAGCTGCATGGAAGATGTCCCCTCTTTGTAATTGGCTAGCCGTAAAGCACTTGTCCCCTTTTCGGCTGTCCAATGGCAAGAGAGGAGGTTTATCAGCTGCTTTGGCTTATGTTTAAGCTAATTACAATGTAAACATCATTTGTCTTGCTTTCCTTAATGTTAAAGGATGTAATTAAGCTAGCTAAACGTAGGTGACAACCGGTTTACTCTAAACTGGGTGTGTTTAGCTAATTAAGACCTTTTCTCCCTAGGAAGGAAAGGATTAGTAAGGTGCTTGATTGCTTGTGTGCTTGCTTGACATGCTTACTAAAGGAATGCACGGCCATGGCAAGGAACTCAGCATTTGTTGAATGAAAATCAGATTGAAAGCTAGAAAGCTTTTTCTCTCAAATTCTTGCTTGCTTATCCTTAATTAGGCCAATTAAGGTGGTGTTCAAGTCAAGTCTTAACCTTGATTAAGTGGTGATATCTGTATCTTAATCAAGTTTAAGGGCCCTAGACTCAAAGATTGGTGGTGTTTCTGTATCCATTCATTGAGTATAGCCTATCCTAATTTTGCTCACAAACAACCGGGTTAAGAGAGGATTAAGGTAAGATTATTAGCTTAAGTTTACAAGTTAATAATCTCTTACTTTGAAGTTCCCTCAAATCCCCTCACTCTCTCATCGCTCATAGCCTTCATTCCATCCCATTCCACAGTTTATAGCAACCAAAAAGCCAAGCAAACACGTCCAACACCAAGAACACTCAACCGGGTTCAAGTGAGAGCATTTCAGCTTCCACAACCAGAAAAGTGGCACGGCATACCCATGCTCCTAAGCACGACCGTGCCACCTTGGTACGACTCAAACTTTTGTATTTTTTATCCCTTTTGATGTGTGTTAGTTTGGAGGCCCTTCCTTCCTTAAGACATACATCATTTTTGAACTTATTCTCATCGATTCTAAATCTGTTGAGAATGAACACATTCTAGATAGAATCAACCTAAACCAAATTATCTATTCTAAATGCAAAATCCTCAAAGTTCCATCAGGAGAAGATTGGCCTACCCTATACCCCCCAAATCATTTTTTGTCCTATTCAATCCTGTAGGATATAATTATATCGATTATCAAAAGGCTTGGTATAACACATTCTCTTTTAGTCCATTCCATCATTCTTGTTATTTTAACTTTGACTCAGACTCCCAAATAACCTTCCCAATTTGGTTTGTAAAATAATGGCTTACCTTTTGCCGTATTCAAGCTATATGGCTAGCTAAAGTTAAAAATCATTCCAATTTTATTCAAAAGATGCTACAAATAGTCTACACCTTGCCAAAAATCCGATTATGTAAGTAACTGGGTAGTCTTTGGATTCATTGTTGTCCATTCATAATTACTTAGTTTAACAAACCATTAGCTTCAATGTCCTTTGTTTGAGACTTCAAAGAAAACAGGGGGAAGAATTTGTTGTAGATAAACGTTACTCCCTCGCTATTATTCAAAACAGGATGCTTAATACAACCAGTCAAATCATTCCAGTATAGTCGGTCACTCCACTAAAAAGGAGGAAGTCATTTTCAAAGGAAAAGAAAAGGTCAAACATTGAACAGATTCAGAAGAATTCCAACTACTAAAGAGGGAGATCAAATTTTTTAAACAAGCGACATCAATTGTTACTGATATCCATAGGAATCGCATACATCTTCTAATCCCTTTGGAAAACCATGCTCCCAAGACCACTAAGCATAGAATAAAAGCTATTTTTAAAAAAAAACCTCTTTTTTCCAAGTACATCAATGACCACCTTACTCCAATTATTAATGAAGCTATTCCTCCATATCTCATTCAAAAGTTAGGTAGGATTGTTGATGGTTACTATTCAAGGATTAATTTAAGAGTTACTATTCACAAAGCAATATCCATATGTTACTATTCACAGTGATTTCAGGATTTTGTCAACACTTATATCAAGTTACTCCAGGAATTTCAAGTTACTGTTTAAGATAAGTTTGACATCTCAAAAATCTAAATATCAATTATCATTCAATGTTGTCCAAGTTCCATGAAGATCCTGTCAATTTGCAACAGCAAGAATTCAAGCTTTTGTCATAACAATTATTATTGAAGTTACTAATCATATTTTAATTTCAATCATTCACGTGTCCATGTATTAATTTCTGTTGTACTTCATAAATTACATCTCTTGTTCCATTTTAGAGCAAGTTCTTCTATTGACAGTTAGAGCCAAGAGCAATAGTGATAGTAGTGAGAACTCCTATATCCTTGTAAAATTCTTTGAAAGTCTCTTGTGGTTAGGTTCGAGTATTTCAATAAAAAAAGAGGAAGTTTTATTCAATCATTCTCTCTATTTATTTTCTACGAATTTCATCTTGCATTTTGTTTATTTAAATTTAATGATATTTTTAATTCTCTATGTTTCGTTCCTTTTATAATTTTTTACACTATCCCCTATTCTTGCTTAGTCATGCTTCTCGACTGGTATTAGAATGAAGTTTGCGTATTTAGATAGGAATCTTGCATATGTAGCATTAGTCAGCTGTTGATTAGTCCTGGTAAAGCCCTTGGTTAGTCGGATTAGGTGCTCTTGGTAAGGGTGGTTCTAGTGCTTCTGGTATAGCATGCATGATTTCTGTTTAATTTCTATTTGATTGCGAATTATTAGTAGTTCAAAAATAGCTAATAGTCGAGAACTATGTTGCTTAATTGAATTTTCAAACGGGAAAATTCCAAAGCAAAAATTTCAAGTATAAGGATAAGTGTATGTGTATGTGTGTATGTGGGTGTGTGTGTGTGTGTGTGTGTGTTTGTGTGGATTTCAGGATTGAACATCACTTTTTCAATTAATCCTCTCTAAGAATTTATCAATGGAAATTTTCAATTACTTTCTAATGTTGCAATTACTGAAACCCTTTGCTAGATTAGGACTAGATTGTTTCATATTCATGGCCCTTAGAGGCAACAGATTAATAGGATATATAGATTCATTATAAGCCATAACGCAAACAAATATATATCATGGTTTAATTTATTTTAATTGTTGTCTAAATTTTTCGGTTGATCTAATTGACCTATTGATATTACATACCTCTCGATACTCATGTAAGATTTCAAACGTTCAGTTTAAGGAACATTCAGAAAACTTTGCAATCATTTATAGAGTTTATTTTATATTATTATCTTTACACTTAATCCAAAATGTCTATTGAAACCTGCTATGACGGAAATAATTTCATTAATAGCAGGCCTTATGTGAGACTGTCTCACATAAGATATATCATGAGACGGATATTTTTATGGAGACTTTTAATAATGATTGGGGTGACAAATAGTACATTTATGGATGACTATAATAAAAGTCACTGCTAGATAACCCATTAGTCACCCATGAATTAAAAAATCACTCCAAGATACATTATTAGTAACCGTAAAATCTCAAAAAAGTCAATCCTGAAGGAGTTTGTCTTAGAATAATGCTTATATAAGACAGTATCACTGAAGAATTTATGTTTTATTAAAAGTTGAAATGGATTATATGTCTATTTTTAATTCAAAGCTATTAAATGGAATGAAATCACTATACCTCAAGCACTTATTATTCAAAATAATAGACCACCTAAAAATATTCCCAAAAACATATTCAACAAATTATAAAAGAACCAGATGGTAGAATGGTCATCAGATTCAATTGTATGCAAGAAAAATCATCCTCTTTGATTTATCAAGAAGAATGGCCACACTTTGCCTCCTCTATGTCTCCTAGGTCATTTAATCATGAACCCTTTAAGACTAGTACCAAATGAAGAGCATCAAACATTTATTTCGAAGCTCTTATAGGTTAACTTATTGATGATAATGCATCACCCCTAGGATCTTCAACCCATTCTAGAGTGAAACCTTCATCCCATTCATCTATTAATGTCAAATCTAAACCTTTCACAATAGATAAAGTGTATCTGAGAAAAGACTTCTAATTCAATTGAGAATAAAGAACCTAAAGGGTGATTTTTATCTTTTTTTAATAAAGTGTTAGCATTCATGGTAATCACAAGAAAGAGGAGAAGATTCCAGGCACAATTTTGTTACTCCACTACAAAAATTGGTTATAACAATACTATTTGGTTCTCAATCAGGCAAAGTTTTGACCTTCATTACACTAGATTTAGCTCACAAATAGCTTCTAATTTAGCTAATTAATAGTGCTTTGTGTTTTGTAGGTATAAATGAGAGAAAAAGTCCAACTTGGAGCAAAGCCCAACCTACGTTGAAGCCTAGCTAAAAAGGAGTGCCAAATTTACCAAAAGAATGCTAGAATTAGCAAAGGCATGCCATGAAATAGGATTTAGAACAAAAGTGAAGCCAGAGATTTGGGATTGGGGTAGCATACCACGTGGCACGACCGTGCCCCACTCTCCTTTGCCCTTCTTTTGAAATGATGATGCAAGGGCTTTAAAAGGGGAGGGGTTAGCTCTTTTAAGTTAACTTAGGTATTAGCAACTGTTATCTCTAGCTTAGTTTTGTAAAGACTTTCATCTCCATTAATGAAAACCTAGAAAATTTAAGCCTTTGATTGAATTTATTGTAATTTTCTTATTTTTTTTTCCTTCGATTATTGCATAGTCTCATTTCCTCTCTCCTAAATCCCTCCAGAAATTCTACATTTAAGCACCCTAAATCTACCCCAAATATGAGGTTGGTGTATTAGGGGTTGTAGGGAGATTTAGATTTTAATCCTGAAGGATTTGCCATCTAAATCCACCTCTCAAAACTCAATCATCCCTTCTTTTTGATTCCCCTTCTTTTATTTGAATGATTAATATGACTGGGCTAGACTAGTTCTTGCAAACTTGAAGAATCATTGCTAGAGGAGCTAATCAAGACTTAATGATGATGTTTAGCGATTGAAGGTCTTTGGAAAGTTTGTTTGGCCATAGACTTTGATGATCAATGGATGCTAAAGTGTGGGTGATCTTCTCTCTTTTCATTTTTTATTGCATTTCTCAGGGTTAGTAGAAACTTAGATTAGTTCTTCTTTTTTTGGGGTGATCCTTTAAGGAATGTTGGTGCCATATTGGTTGCCATGATGTGCCACAGGCCATGTCAAGCCCCGATCACCCTGTTTTAATGTGCTATGTGTTTCCAAATATGCTAAGTGATCATTAGTTAGGTTAGTGTAATTTTCATTGTTACTATTAGCTTTGGGTCCTTATTCAGTAGAAAAAGTACATTAAATTTGCAAGCTAGAGTAGTTTAGCATAGTTAAATGGAAACCCCATCTCTCAATTAAATCAACCTTAAGTTAATCACAAATCATCCCTGAGGATGACTTTTTGCCTCTTTCACCACCTTAAAACTACTACCAACAAATTGGCACCATTATCGGGGATGATGGCATTAGATTTGCTTTCGATTTAGACTTAATTGTTGTACATAGCTTAGTGTTGATCATTTAAAAATACCAAAAAAAAAAATTTTAAAAAACCACCAAAAAGAAAAAGAAGAAGATGAGAATGAATGAGTGCTTGGATAAGGTCACCTAGTTATGGGATGTTAGTTCCTGTTGAAATTTCACCACCCCACACCAAGGCAACCCCAAGCATAGGACTTGATTTCAAAGAAATGGCAGAGGAACAAGCTCAAGGGCCTCCCCTTCTTCCCCCTTCGGCTCTAAGGAGTCTAAAGCACATTTTTTACCCACGAAGGTCCACTAATCCCTCTTGTTTCTAAATCCCACAACTTGGTGGAGATGTCCAATTCAGTTTTAGTCCTCAATACATGACCATGCTCCCCAAATTTAGCGGAGATGGTAATGCTTACCTATTCTTAAGTGAATTTGAGGAAGTATACTCGATGATGTAATTCTCTAATGTTCCCCAAGATATTGTTAGGTGTGTTTCAGTCCTTTTGCATTAAAGGATTCAACAAAAAGGTGGATGCATAGCCCCCCTGCACTCCATTTCTACATGGGATGGGTTTGTAAGGGTTTTCTTGAGATAATATTTCTCGAACGATAAAACCCTGAAATTAAGGAATTAAATCAACCACTTTGTCTAACTTGAGAATGAATCTTTTTGATAGTGCTTTGAAAGGTTTACGCTCTTGCTTGCTCAATGTCCATACCATGGTCTAGAACATTGGCATCTGTGCCATATAATTTATGAGGGCCATTGACCAAGCCATAAGGACCATGAGGTGTCTATGTGTTACGGTGGCTTAAGCAAGAGTGAGACTAAGACTTGGGATTTTCTAGAAGAGTTAGTGAAAAAGACTGATGCATATTTCCATATGCATCATTTTTATTCAAGTCCAATTTCAAAGAAGAAAAGGGTCAAAGAAGATCATGCATGGAAATGTGCCTATTTGGTCTTCTTAAGTGAGTTCAAAGACTCGCGACACTATGGAGAGGTCAAAAAGAGGTTAAGCTTTGCTAGAAATTTGGTGCCGAATTCATCCCTGCAGAACCCGATTTTTGTGACCACTTTTGGACAAGCTCAAGTGGACCCACAACTTGAGGGCCCATGTGATTTTGAAGCTTAAGATTTCATCTTTCAAATAAGCCCAAGTTTGTTTAATTTGGACATCATTTGATTGGGCAAAATATCACTCAAAGATACGTTATGCTGATCCAGTCCAGTCTGAGATAGGTGCATTGTTTGGGCCATAACTTTTAAACCGCTTATCCAAATTGAGCAAATGAGCCCATTCTGGAAAACTAGACTTCCAGGGCTTTCTATCAAGCCCAAGAACGCGTGATTTGGCCGAGTATTCTGGAAGTTATGCTCTGTTGAAGTTGAGGCAGCTGCAAGGATTAATTCTGGGAATATGAAGAGTCTTCGGTTACATGTGATTGTGTGGCTGACATTGTGCACGTTTTTGGAGCCTTCTAGATTGGTGTAATCAGCTAAGAAATCCTAGAATATTCCTTGTAACCTCCCCCACCCCTTTTATGATGTGTCTTTCCATTTATCTTAGTCTTTTCATTTTACTAGTTTTAATTGTTAGGAGTTATTTGAGTCCTTTTGTTGTCTTTTGCTGAGCCTATATAAAGGGGGGGCGTGTGAGCATTGTAGATCAGATTTCTAAGGCATTTTCAAGAGTAATTCAAGCACCTTTGAGAGTGATTCTCATTTGTGTCCCAAAAATTCCTAGTTCTATATCTTGAATTTGGCTAATTCAAGTGGTGTTCTAGGTTCTCCTTCTTTTCTTTGGAGTGATTCCTCAGAAGAGTGAAGGGAATTAGCCCAAGACCAAGGTGTGTGTGGCTCCGGAAGGATTATCTCATACTCAAAGTCTTGCACTATCCATCTCTATCCTGTTTGGTGATATTCTTCATCTTCCCCATCTTTCTCTCTTTTCATTTTGCTTAAGTTTGATTTGAGTTTGATTTGGATCACTTTCCACCCACATATACATCAAAGACCTTGCAATAAGAAACCACTAGGGAGGAGAGTTTGGGCACTGGGATCAATAGTCAAAAGGGAGGGATTCATGTGGTAGCAGATACCACAGATATTGATACTAGATTTGTCGCCGTCGAAAATATGTTAAAGGGGCTCGTGTTGTCTCCAGCATCGACCAACTTCCCCTCTCCCCAAATGGTCTCATGTTCTCAATTTCAGTCTATCGATCATTCCCTAAGTGTATGTCCCTTATTTGCTCAACAATTGGCTACAAGCTAAGGGTAAGGTTAAGTAAATGCAGTCTTCCAAAGGCCAAAATTTAATCCCTACTCCCCTCCTTGCAACCTGGGGTGGGCTCAACACCCCAATTTCTTATGGACTGGGCCTAATGCTTTGATGCCCAATAATCAATGTAAGGGTTTCCAAGGAAAAAGCAGCCACCCTTCCAAAGGGCATATAATGCTCCTAGGGGAACTCCCCCCTAACCACATGTGGCTCAATTATATCCCCCCAGTTATAATGATTTGGATAAAGTAAATAAGAAAGTCAATGACACAGAAAGGATTATTCGAAAACTTAGAGAATCGAATGAGGGAATGATGTAGACAATAAGTGAACAATGTGCACAATTAGCCATGTCTAATTGGGAAAAAGGGTTTTTCCTAGTCAACCGAAGGTAAACCCAAGAGGGAGATCCTCCTCTTTGTTTGACCCTAATGATGCTCGAAAAGTGAATGATGTAATTTCTTTACAGTCGGGTAAAAAGGTTGACACTTATGTAGGTGAGAAAAATGAGAATGATTCCTCTTCCCCATCATCTTCACTCCCTTCCCCTCAAAGTGGTGATGTGCTTCCATCCCAATTGGTTCAACTCTCCATAAAGTGGTGGATGAACCTAAGGAAAGTAAGTCAATCAATGATTCCACCCCTCCTAGTGATGCTCTTATTCCTTCGTCATGTGTTTCCAAGCCCCCTCCTCCTTTTCCTAACCAATTGAAGGGAAAGAATTTGCAATCTCATGTTGACAAGATTAGGGAGACTTTCTGTAAAGTCAAAATCAATATCCCTCTGCTTGATGGGATACAACAAATGCCCCCTGTACTTGTTTCCTTAAAGACTAGTTTGTCTACCACTAAGAGAGCCATCAATGTCCCCACGCGCTTGCGGCCCTATTAAGTTTTTGGTGCCGTTGCCGAGAACTAGTTTTGGATATTAGGTTCTTCTTAATAGGTTTGGCTAAGCATTTTGTTTTTATTTGGAAAAAAAAATTTAAAAATAAAAAAATTAAGAAAAAAACAATGGCAATTTTTTAGTTCTCCTAATTCAAGGATGTATGGTTTTAGAGGTATTTTAAATGATTAAATCCTTTTCTTACTCAATGCGGCTATTATGTCGGCAAATGGGAGATTTTGGACATTGTTAATGAGGCACGGTATTTGCTTGAATGGGCTGCTTGGGATTCACTTGAGTTTGAGAAGGCTAGTTGCATTTTCAGATATTCATTTTTTAATCCTTGTACGTGCTATGCCCAATCTTATCATGCCTTAATTTTGGTGTGAGTTATGTAATTTTTCTAACCATGCTATAAATTCGTGTCCTTATTATGCATGCTATGCTTAACCTGACGTTGCATTACCCATGGACAATACTAATGTTGTTCTAACCAAACCTGATTCATCCTTCCCTTTAGCTAAGTACGCGGGGCTCGAGGTGGGCGAGCCTTTTGGGATAGCTACTAGGTTTAGTGTTATTGATGCGGGTTTTAAGTCAGAAGATACTTTTGGTAAGGTGCATGATCTAGCTGATACTCCTTTGGAAGGGTTATGTGCTTTGTTTGTGCGTGAGGACTTTCCTCGCCATGGTATTGATGATAGTGTTCTCCCCAGTCCTCTTGATCATTCACATACTTCACCTTTTCGCTCATTACCCTCTCCTTCTCTTGAGTATTACAATGATGTGCCTGTTGATAATCCTATAATTTGTGATGCTTATGTTGATGGGGGCTATGAGGACAACATGTTTGATGTGCTTACTGGGAATGTTGATAATTTTGTGTCCTTAAGTTACTTTAGTGGGTACAATGCCTTCTTTGACCCATATTGCATGTACCTAGTAGAAGAGCCTAGAAAAATCATGTGGAATACTTTCTTTGCTTTCTCTTTTGATTTTTCGATGACACTAGTTTTGTTAAAGGGAGCACTGACTTTCTTTATTATGATTATCTTCCCAACTCTCTTACTGTCATGCTTCTGAATCCCATGCTATGGTGTTCGACAAGATTCTGTGCAAATTGATGACTTCTGATTTGATGAGCCACGTCTTGAATTCGAGATGGAGTGAATGATGCTCTATGTGCCCTAGTTATTAAGAGGTCTTAGCTTAGGTGCACCCAATACCTAACCTGGTGAGATTATTCTCTTTTGTTTCCCCCTTCCCTTCTCCTCGTTTATTTCCTTTGAATAGTGCTCTATCTAAGTATGATGAAAGAGTAGTTTCATGTTTCCCATTTTGGTTTTTAGTTTGCATACTAGTTATAACATGTAGGGTTAGGTTTCCTTTCTTTCGTAATGGTGTGTTGCATTTTAGGTTTGCAACTAGGATTGTGTAGGGATGATGTAGAATGGTTTGAGATGCCCACCAATGATACTTTTGCTAGGCAAAATTGTTTTCATGAACTTAAGTGACTTTTGATGACTATACCGTTTTGGTGTCAAAATTTTTGAAGGTTTTGTGAATGTATTTTGTTGTGACCCTTGTCTTTATTGAGAACCACATTGCCTTCTAGAGTCGTTGGCACAAACATTTATACATGAGAGTCATTTTATGAGCTAGATGAGAACATAGTAGATATCCCATGAGACTTTGGGCATTCATTTGACTAATTCATCATATTTAGTCTCCTGTTTTTGTGTGCGTGTAACTCTTCCATGTTGCATCTCTAGAACTTACCTAGCTTTTGTTTGAAATCACATTAGCATGTGCATAGTTGATAATATGATAGAAGCATTCTTTTTTTAGTCATTTCAGCCATGTAGGCAAATAGCCTAACCTTGAGTTACATGTTAATCCATTTTCTGGTCCATTAAGCTTATGTACCTTTTCTTGATGTGGTCCCTTCCTTTTAGCACTTAGTCATACTCATATTCCTATGCTTAAGCCAATTCTATGGAGCATCACTTCACATTTATTTGTGCGAAGCTTATGGGGCCAATTGAGGTTATGGTTGCTTGGTATGTTGGCTAGATAAGGGGACGATGGTATTAGATTTAGAGTGTTCCCCTTATGTTGATATGGGTTGCGTATCTATGCATTAAGTTGTGAGTTGACAATTAGTGGTCCTATGATTTCAATAATTGAAAGTCACATTTTATTTCCTACAAAAAAGAAAGAAAAAAAAATCATGCTGAAAAGAGAAGGAAAAGTAAGGTAAAAAAATAATAAAAAAGTAAATAAGTAGCTGACACTAGATAGGTAAATAACTTGAGCTCCTATGTTTGTGACTCACTTCTTATTTGGGTCATGGAGGATATTCATTGTATTAATGGGGTCTGGAGTGTTGGTAAACTTCATGGTTAATCGGTGCCTTATTGGTTGCCACTTAGTCATTTGACCAAACAACTCTGTATTCCCCAAATTCATTAGTCCACTCCTTTTCCTTAACCCTTTTTAGCCATGTTATAATCTAAGTAAAGTCCTCTTGATTGTTATAAGCACATTGTATTATTGGAGAGTGTTGGCAAGTATATGATAGTTTGCATCTTTGGAATGAGTCTTAAGTGAACCTATGCTGTAATTTAAACACATGAGCGCGAGCGATTCATATTTTCTAAAAGTGAGGTTCTACCATTCTATTTAGTTCTACAATTCCTTGTACTTATGTGATGTGGTTTGAGGTTCTTCCAATTTGATATCTGGCTTGTGGTTGTACATTTCTATGAAAACGTCCAACTTCTCCTAATTTTGAAATGTCTTATACACTATTTGGGATTGTCATTGATTGATATTCTTACTTGTGATGTACTATGATTTCCCTAGTTTGGGGAAATTGTTATGTTTTTTAGCCCCAGATGCAGCTCCCCTATCGGTTTTATCTAGCACGTCATTTTAGGGGATTAGTGTGCTTGACTATTTCATTTTATACCCTTTTTCTGTTTTACGCTCGGGTTTGGTGTTATTGATAATATTTTGTAAAAATTGGCTAAGAAAACCTGTGTGTCTACAAAATCGATGAAGAATAATGCAAGGAGCCAAAGAGCCTGCAATAGCTAGCTTAAAACCCATAAGGAACATCGTTTGCTCAGGTATATATCAAGGTTAACCCCGGTTAGCGTTTGACCAACTTTAGGAATTTAGCAAGGCAAAGCCTACCAAGGTCTGTTTGTGGTGGTTGGTATGGCCCATAGCAGGGTTGTTTAGGGTGTCTCTTTGGTTTTCCATGCAATTTGACATTTGTTACTTCAATTTTGACAATATAAGCAACGTTTTTATCATCTGTCCATCATCCATTCCATTATCTAGTTAGGAATTAGACTCCATGTTTAGAGTGGGCGAGAGCAAGTAGAAAAGGGAGATTCATAAGGAAGCGGGATCAGGTTTGCAATCGACGAATTCAAGTGCGCATTCGGGCTGAGCAATTCTTTCCCTTGTCTTCTCTTTTCTTCATTAGATTTATTGCTTTCTACATTGATAGATTAGATTATGTAACTTATGTTAACTTGTAGTTTTAAATCTTGGAATTGATGTTGAAGTTGTGGTTGCCTATGTTCTTGAATTGATTGTTTGGTGTGCTTTTGAATTGTTGGGTTCATTTCATCAAGTTTGGAGTTTGAATTGCTTGTGAGAAATTTGAGCCTTCTTGCTTGTATTAGATCTTGGGTGAAGTATTGATAGCCGAAATCTGATGTCGGAATCACCAAATTTGGCGAGATCGTGTGATGTCTTGAGAAAGAATTACCGACTGACCTAAAATGATCATCGTGTGCCTAATAAACCTAAACTGATCGAGAATCCATGAGAATTGATGATTGATTTGATTTGGGTATTTTGCTATGCCTTGAAAGAGGTTGTGATACCTCAATTACCGATCTTTGAATTTCCTAATCAAAGAGAAAGTGCTTAATGTATTTATAAACCGAGTGATTGCTTAGTTGACTTAATTCCTTGAATAAACATTAGATTAGATAGTAGATTAGTTTAACTTCAACCTCAAATTCTAATTTGCTTAGCCTATCTTGGGAGAATTAAGCCTAACAGATTGACCTAGTCCTTGTGGGAGATGACTTTTATTTGCCACAATGTCACCGTGCGCTTGTGGCCCTATCAAGTTTTTGGTGCTATTGCCAGGAACTAGTGTAGGATATTTGGTTTTTCTAACTATCCTTGAATAAGGATTTTGTTTTTCTTTTGAAAAAAAACCAAAAAATTGAAAATTGAAAAATAAAATTTCTGAGGAAAAAAGGGCAATTTTCCATTTCCCCTATTTTGGGCTTGAATTGTTTTAGAGGTATTGTAAATGATTGAGAGCTTTTGTTACTCAATGTGGTTATTGTGTGGATAAATAGGAGATTTTGGATTTTGTTGATGAGGGCATGAGTTGGAGGACTGGGGTCTTCATGGAAAAAACGTTGATGAGGCATGGTATTTACTTGAGTGGATTGCTTGGGATTCGTTTGAGTTTGAGAAGGCTAGTTGTATTTCTGGACATTCATTTTATAATCCTCTTCTTTCTACACTAGTTCTTATTATGCTTCTTTTTTGCGTGACTTGTGTAATTCTTCTGACCATACTTTAAAGTCATGTCCTTATTATGCATGTTATGCTCAACCTAGCTTTGCATCACCCATAGACAATAGTAATGTTGTTCTCACCTCACCTGATTCATCCTTCCCTTTATGTTAAGGGCTTGAGGCTAGTGAGCCTTATGGGGTAGTTACTAGGTTTAGTGTTGTTGATGCATGTTTTGAGTCGGATGATACTTTTAATCATGTGCATGATCTAGCGGGGACTCCTTTGGAAGTGTCACGTGCTTTGTTTATACATAAGGACTTTTCTAGCCTTGGTGTTGGCGATAGTGATCTCCCAAGTCCCTTTGATTATTCATATGCTTTCCCTCTTTGTTCATTACCATCTCCTTTCCCAGAGTATTACATTGATGTGTCCATTGATAATCCTATGATTTGTGATGCTAACATTAGTTTCAGCTATGAGGATAACATGTTGATGTGCTTGGTGGGAATATTGATAATTTTGTGTCCCTATGTTACTTTAGTGGGAAATGCCTCCCTTGACCGATATTGCATCTATCTAGTGGAGTAGCCTAGAAAAATCATGTGGAATACTTTATTTGATTTCTCTTTTGATTTTTCTATGGCATTTGGTTTGTTGAAGAGAATGTTGACTTTCTTTATTGTGATTATCTTGTTGCTCTCTTACTACCATGCTTATGAATCCCATGTTGTGGTGTTTGATAAGCTTCTGTGTGTATTGACGACTTCTGATTCGATGAGGCACATCTTGAGTTCGAGATGGAGTGGCTGATGCTCCATGCACCCTGGTTATTAGGAGGCTAGGTGTACCCAATACCTAACTTGGTGAGATTATTCTCTTTTGTTTCCCCCTTCCCTTCTCCTTTATTTCCTTTGAATAATGCTTTGTCCAAGCATAGGGAAAGAGTAACTTTATGTTTTCAATTTTGATTTTTAGTTTGCATACTAGTTAGAGCATGTAGGTCTAGTTTTCCTTTCTTTTGCAATGGTGTGTTGCATTTTAGGTTTACAAATAGAATTGTATATAGGGATGGTGTAGATTGGTTTGAGATGCCCTCGATTGATGCTTTTGCTAGGCAAAATAGTTTGCATGAGCTTGAGTGACTTTTGATGAGTGACCCCTTTTGGTATCAAAATTTTTGAAGGTTTTGTGAATGTATCTTATTTTGACCCTTGTCTTGATTGAGAACTACATTGCTTCCTACAGTAATTGGCACTAATATTTGTGCATGAGAGTCGTTTTTTGAGCTAGATGAGACCATGGTAGATATCCCATGGGACTTTGAGCCTTAGTTTGACTAATGCATCATATTTAGTCTCATGTTCTTACATGTGTTTAACTTTTTCATGTTACATCTTTAGAACTTGCCTAACTCTTGTTCGAAATCACACTAGCATGTGTAGTTGACAATATGATAGAAACATTATTTCTTTAGTCATTTTAGCCACGTAGCCAAATTGCTTACCCTTGAATTACATGTTAATCCATTTGCTAGCCCTTTTAAGCTTATGACCCTTTTCTTATTGTGGTCCCTTCTTTTTTAGCCCTTGGTCATACTCATATTCTTATACTTAAGCCAATTTTGTGGAGCATCACTTCATATTTATTTATAGGAAGCTTGTGGCACTAATTGAGGTTATGATTGTTTGGTATGTTCGCTTGATAAGGGAATGATGGTATAATAGATTTGGAGTGTTCCCTTTCCGTTGATATGGGTTTTATATCTATGCATTAAGTTGTGAGTTGAAAATTGGTGGTCCTATGACTTTCAATAATTGAAATTCTCATTTAATTTCCTTTAAAAAAAAGAACAAAAGAAAAATAATGCTGAAAAAAAGAGAAAAGAAAGGAAAAAAATAAGAAAAAAAGTGAATAAGTGATTGGCATTGGATATGTAAATAACTTGAGCTCCTATCTTTATGACTCACTTCTTGTTTGACTCGTGGAGGATGCTCTTGTATTATTAGGGTTTAAAATGTTGGTAAATTTCATGGTTAATCGGTGCCTTATGGGTTGCTTATTAGTAATTTGGCAAAATATGCTATCAAAAAAAATTTGGCTAAATAGCTCTACATTGTCCAAATTCATTAGTCCACTCCTTTCCATTAACCCTTTTTAGCCCACATTACAACCTAAGTCCTCTTGATTACATTGCATCTTAGTAGTGGAGAATTTGAGCGTCTTGACAAGCGTATGGTAGTTTGCATCTTTGGAACGAGCCATTAGTTAACCTATGCTATAATTTAAACACATGAGTGAGAGTGATTCACATTTTCCAGTTTGATATCTGGCTTGTGGTCGTATATTTCTATAAAAACATCCACATTCTTTGAATTTTGAAATGTCTTGCACACTATTTGGGATTTTCATTAATTGATATTCTTGGTTGTGATGTGTGATGAGTTGCCTAGTTTGAAGAGGTTATTATGTTTTTGAGTTCTGGATGCACCTCCCTTATCAGTTTTATCTACTATTTGCTTAAGGATAAGCAAATGCTTAAGCATGGGGGAATGATGAATGTCATATTTGGGTAGGATTCATAAATGTTTAGGTGTTATTTTGGGGGATTAGTGTCCTTGATTGTGTGACTTTATGCCCTTTTTTGTTTTATGCTCTGGTTTGGTGGTGTGATGATATTTTGTAGAAATTGGCTAAGAAAACCTAAGTGTGTCTACAAAATCGATGGAGAATGATGCAAGGAGCCAAAGAGTCTAGATGAACTAGCTTAAAACCCATAAGGAGTATGGTTTACCTGGGTACATATCAGGGTTAACTTAGGTTAGCGTACACAGCTAACCCGGGTTGACCAGTTTCAGGAATTTAGTAAGGCATAGCCTGCGATGGTCTGTCCGTGGTGTTGCTGCAGTCCATGTGCTACTTCGATATTGGCGATGTAAGGCATGTTTTTATCATCCATCCATCACCCGTCCCACCATCTAGTTAGGAATTAGACTCCATTTTTAGAGTGAGAGAGAGTAAGTAGAAGAGGGAGATTTGTGAGGAAGCGAGATTGGGTTTGCAATCGACGGATTCAAACACGCATTCGCGCTGAGCAATTCTTTCCCTTCTCTTCTCTTTTCTCCATTAGATTTATTGCTTTCTAGATTGATAGATTAGATTATGTAGCTTTTGTTAATTTATGGTTTTAAATCTTAGGATTGATGTTAACTTGCGATTGTCTGTGTTCTTGAACTAATTATTTGGTGCGCTTGTGGATAGTTGGGTTCATTTCGTCAAATCTGGAGTTTGAATTGCTTGTAAGAAGTTTGATCAACTTTTTACTTGTATTGGATATTAGGTGAAGTACTGACAGGTGAAATTGGATGTTGGAATCACTAGATTTGGCTTGATTGTGTGATGTTTTGAGAAAGAATTACCGATTGGGAGACCTAAAATGATAATTGTGTGCTTCATGAACCTAAACTTCAAGAATCCGTGAGAATTGATGATTGATTTGATTTGGGTATTTTGTTATGCCTTGAAAGAGGATTGTGACACCTCAATTATCGGTCTTTAAATTGCTTAATTAAAGAGAAAGTGTTTGATCTTTTTTTGATCGAGTAATTGCTTGGTTAACTTAACTCCTTGAATATTTATCTGTTAGATTAGACAGTGATTATTTTAATTTCAATCTCAAGTTTAAATCCACTTAGTCTATCTAGAGGGAATTAAGCCCAATAGATTGACCTAGTCTTTGTGGGAGATGACCTTGATTTGGTATGATGCCACTATGCACTTGCAGCGCTATCGATATTTGAGGAACAATTTGATGGCTCATTATATATATCGATTCTTGCATCCCTCTTTTCTCTCTGTTCTCCATCTCATGAGGTGCGTCATTATGTGCCGTCATCATCTTCTTTTGAACTAAAACTTCTTCTTAACATGCTCAAATATGCATTCTTAGATCCGAATGAAACTTTCCTTCTGATAATTGCTAACGATTTGAATTTGGATCAAGAGATTTAAGTCCTAGACTTGCTAAGGGAAAACCAAAGGGGCTCTAGGGCGGACCTTAGGAGACATTAGAGGCATTACTCCTACCATAGTGCAACATTGAATTTACCTTAAGGACAATGTCGAGCCCTACTAGGATAGACAAAGAAGGTTGAATCCCACCCTTTAAGAAGTGGTAAAGAAATCTTAAAGTGATTGGATCATGATATTATTTACTCTATCTCGGATAATGAATGGGAAAGTCCTATCAAAGTCGTTCCTAAAAGGACTTGCATCACCGTGGTCAAGAATGACACGGATGAGCTCCTTCACATAAGAACCCAATCTAGGTGGAGGGTATGCATTGACTATAGGAAATTGAACTCCACCACAAGAAAGATCACTTTTCCTTGTCCTTCTTAGACCAATTGTTTGAGAGGTTAGCTGGATGTGCTTTCTATTGCTTTGTTGATGGGTATTCCCACTATACCCAGTTTCCTATTGCCCCTGAAGACCAAGAAAAGACAACGGTTACATGCCTTTTTGTCACTTATGCCTTTAGAAAGATGCCTTTTGGTCTTTACAATACCCCGACCACCTTTCAAAGTGTATGATCTCGATATTTTCTGATTTAGTTGAGCAATACCTTCAGATTTTCGTGGATGATTTCTCCGTATATGGAGACTCTTTTGAGGATTGCTTGATTAATTTGGGAAAAGTTTTAAGAAGGTAACGGGATAGGCATTTGATTCTTAATAGGGAGAAGTGTCATTTCATGGTCTCATAGTCTTGGGCCATATTATCTCAAGTGAAGGGATAGAAGTAGATAAGGCAAAAGTGGATTTAATTGCGGAGCTCCCCTTCCCACTCGTGTGAAGAACATAAGATCTTTTCTTGGACATGCTGTTTTCTACTGAAGATTTATCAAGGACTTTAGCAAGGTTACTAAGCCCTTGTTTGAATTCGATTATGAGATTAAAGATAGGAAGGGTTCCGAGAGCCTGGTAATAGATCCCCCTCAAGGATAGTAACTAGTGGTGCAAGGGACTCCCCTATTTGTGGTCGTTTCCCCGATGAGCAACTATTTAGGGCTTATGTAGAGCAATAGTTTGTCGACATAGTGAATTATTTACTAGGGGAAATGCTAAAAGGTTTGGAACAAGGATGATAGGGCTCGTTTCTTTCAATGGTTCGGTTCTTTATGTGGGACGATCCTTACTTGTTTAAATACTGTATGGAGCAAATCAATAAAAGACGTCCCTGACGATCAAATCCATTGTGTCATCTCTTTTTGTCACGATCAATCTTATAGGGACATTTTATTGGGAGAAAGACCGCAGCGAAAATTCTTTAAAGCAAATTTTATTGGCCTACCCTATTTAAAGATGCCATGATTACTGCAAAAGGTGCTTGCATTGTCAAAAATTGGGCAAGATAGGTAGAAAAGACATGATGCCACTTACTCCTATCATTGTTGTGTACGAGGCATAGGTTTTATGGGACAATTTCCAAATTCATTTGAGAATAAGTACATCCTTTTGTGTGTGCACTACATATCTAAGTTGGTAGAAGCAATCCCCACACAAACAAACTAGTCTAGGGTGGTCATAAGGTTTCTAAGGGAGAATATTTTTGTTAGATTCGAGATGCCTAGAGAAATCATTAGTGATCAAGTGGACCTATTTCGACAATAGGTCCTTCGATGCACTATTAAAAAGGTATTCCATCCTTTACCGCCTTACAATCCCTTACCATCTCTAAACCAACGGTCAAGTAAAGATGTCCAATCGGCAAATCAAGCAAATCCTTGAAAAGACCGTAAACAAGAATAGGAAGGATTGGGCGGATAATTTGATAGATGTGTTGTGGGCCTATCAGACGGCCTTCGAGACCCCCAGGCATGTCATCTTATAGGATGGTCTATCGGTGTTCATGCCATCTACCCATTGAGCTAAAGCATTAGGTTTGGTGGACAATTAGGACCCTTAACATCGATTTAAATGCCGCATGTGAAGAACAAAAATTGAGCTTTAATGAGCTTGAAGAGTTTAGGAGAGAGGCTTATAACAACACCCACTTGAGCAAAAAGAGAGCCAAGGTCTTTCAAGATAAGCACATCAATAGAAAGAAATTCTCTCCCTCGCAAAAAGTCCCCTTGTGTGACTTCCACCTTCATATATTTCTGGAAAACTTAGGTCTAGGTGTACCGGTCCCTACATTGTAGTGAAAGTGTTCCCTTATGGGATAATTGAAATCAAGGACCCCACCAAAGACCATGTATTCAAAGTCAATGGGAATAAATTGAGGCACTTTTAGAGATGCCAACCGAGGAGGACGTGTAGTGTCTTTTCCTTCATGAACCTCCTTTATTCGAGTAGTTACGCTCTCAAGTTGTTGTATATTTGTACATAGTCTATATGTCAAACTAGTGTGCATTGAAAAAATTAGAAAAATCAAAAAATGAGAAATTGAGAACAATGAGAAAGAAAATGAACAAAATATGAGTGAAGGAGGAAACAAGAGAACTAAAAGTGAGTAAGGTGACAAGTGCTGGAATAAAGAAAAAAAAAGAAGCAAATAAAAATTTTTAGAGGTGAACAGTGATTTGGCACAATGTACCCTTGCCATAGGACACGCGCATACCAAATCAAAGTTCTCGAGTTGCCAGCTAGAGATTTGCCATGAGGCCCTCGTGCCACCTTATGGCAACCCTAACCCTGAATTTTGGCCTTCATTTCCTCATTTCTTCTTCTTCTTCTTCCTCTCCACTTTCTCTCACTGGTCCTCATTTCCCCCTCTCACTCTCCATTCAAATCATCCACAAATCCTTAAAATTTTTCATAAATTTCACAAACTCCACCATAATCTTCCATTCTGCAACAAAATCTCCCATCAAATTCATCCTCTTTTATCTCCCCCACCCACTAACTTTCTCTGTCTAAACCCCTAACCTCCATTATTGAGGTTAAGGTTATAGAGAACGAAAGAGTGCCTTTTGCCACTATTTTTGCACTTACAAAAGGCCATTAAAGCAAGGAGAGCTTAATTTTGCTTCAATTTCCACAATGGTAAGAAAAGAGTTGGTGAATCCTCCCAAGCTCTATCTCTACCCAAGAAGTCTTCAAGGGCTTTCTCCTCCTCCAATGCACCTCTAAGGTTCAAAGGTACAAATGATGCTTACCCTTTGATTCTCCCTCCAAGCACTAGAGGATTAGTATTTGTGAATGAGGAATAAAAGTTGAAGTATGAAACTATAAGTGCTAGAAAGATGAGTGAGCAAAAGTTTTGGCATGTTGAATCTTTGAGAACATTTGAGAATGCTTGATAATGTGGTCACTTTGCCTAGCAACCTAAGGTGGATGGAGTATGTAGAGAGAAATTGTACCTCATATGACTGGCTTATGGTTGAATTTTTAAGCTCTTTGCATGTTGATTAGGCCGAGCCATATAGGGGTTACGAGGTCCTCATTTCATTTCGTATGTTTAACACTGACCATGAAATGAGTTTGTAGGAGTTCAATGCCTTGCTTTGCCTCCCAGTCTATGCAGATTCCTTTAGAGATGTCCCCAGTAGGTGGTGACTTGATCCTGTTTGGTTGAACATCACATGTTGAAAACATATACCATATACCAACAGGTTTGGGTGACCTCCAGTCTATAACTGTAGACAAGCTAAGGCCACTAATATTTACAAGGTGAACATCTGGTATTTAAAATGTTTAATAGCTAATATCATATTTGGACCTAATGATAGCCAAAACATATGTCAAAAACTGGAGTCGTTTCTCATTTGGTCCTCCTTGACGGGCACTCATGCAGATTCCGGGGCATTCATTTCACTACTTAGTTAAGGTAGCCAAGGCCACTCTTGAGAATGTGATAGGTGTGGGGGGCACCATCACCGCAATTGCCCAAGCTTTGGGTCATAGCAGGAAGCTCAGCACCCCTGAGTCTGGGTGGGAGCGTTGACATTGCCACCCTAGCCCACATGACCATAATCGACACAAAGGGAGGCATCAACAAATATTCCAACCAGAAATAAGTTTTATTCACTTTCCCCAATGTGGACCGAACCACCTTCTCCAACAAAAGAAATTGGAATTGTGATGGGGTTATTCTACGAGAAGTGGTATTTCCAAGAGATGGGGATAAGGTGATAAGGAAAACGCTGAGAATAGTGGGGATGATAAGGGTAAAGGTGAGGAAGAGGGTCATGATGCCTAAAAACCTGGTGGCACCTAAGTTAAGGATGAACAAATGCAACATCCCCAACCCCAATCACAATATTAATAACCACCCTACTTTAAGATGGGGGTTTCATCTTCCATAACCCAAGTACCATTTGACTCCACCTTCCTCCAATCATTCTTCAACCTCCAAGTGGAGGTAACTGGTCTATGAGAGGGGTCCAATGATGTCCACCAAGATATTCATCACATGACCAGATGCATGGAGTTCATTGAGAAGGGGAAAACTTATTTCAAGGGGCTTGTGGATTGTTAAGAGGAAAGAGAGATGAGGCACATGCAACAAGAGGAGGAGCAGGCTATGAGAAAGGCCCGAAAGTATGAGGAGTGGAGGTGGATGAATCAGCTCATATGGCAACAATTTGAGGTCATCCAACAATTTAAGCAATGATGTCATCCTCTCCCAGACGATCAAGAGAGCTCATCGACCTTCTTACCATTTTCGTCACATTTTTTGGCACCACTTGGGCCTAATGGGGCTCTATGATTGTAAGCTGTATGCCCACCGCTGGCATACTTTTCATTGCATATTATAGTTTCCACGGGGGCGAGGGGGTTATTAAGTATGATTATTTGTGGGAGGTATCTCATGTAGACTAAATGTCCATCTCTTCTTTCCCCTCTCCTCTTATTGAGATATTGTAATTGTTGGTGGCCATTTTAGGTACAATTTAGTTGTGATTGGCCTTGTGATTTGAGGATGATGTTTGGGTGTTGTGAATGTGCAATCCATAGGTGGTGGATCTTATTTACTAATTCAGTAGGCTCTAACGAGCATCGGCAATGTACATAATTGCATTTAGTGTAGTCTTGCATTTTTAGAGCATCCATGTGTTTGCATTTGAATTTGCATCCTTGTGGTGTTATCTTTATTCTTATCCTAAGGTACTCTTTCTCTTCTCTCTTATATATAGTTTTTCCTTTTCCTAGCTCCTTTTCTCTTCCTTCTTTCTTATATTTTTATAGCTTTTGTTCCCACTGTGCGAACATTGTGCACTTTAACTGTAGGGGTTAGGAGCCCTTCGTTTATGATTTTTGAAAAAGAAAAAAAGAGAGAATTTTTTCTAAAACTCAAAAAGATTTTCCACTTTCTTGTAAATAGAGAGTTTTAGGTGGAAAATGTGTGAAGGTTGTTGGCAATGACGTCTTTTTGCTTTGGATTCAAATAGCACACAATTAAGGTACATATGATAGATAAGAGGTCCAAGTTCTTGGCCTAATAGATGAGAGTAGGGATGACAGATGGACCCATGAGGTTTTAAGCCTAACATATCGCTTCATCAATTGCGATTATCTACTTCCTTTCATAAAAAGATCACTTAAAATTGTCGCTCTCTAGAATTTGCTCCAACTCTCTTTGAAACCGCATATTACATTCGTATGATTGATAAGAGGAAAGAGCATTCTTTCATCTTTGAGCATGGTTGTAGCCACATTAGCCAAAAACCCTTGCTTGTGCATAATTATACCCCTTGTTACCCCTTTTGAGCCTTAATTATTGCTATTCTTTGAGTGACCTACTCTATTAGCCTTTGGCCTTAAATGTTGCCCTTACCTCAGCCAAGACTAATGAGTATCACTATGATGAGGGAGGTTGGGAAATTATGTAAGGGAATGCATATATTGTGTGGTATATGAAGAAGGAAAGAACAAACTGTGGAGTTTGACTTGAGTCTATGCAAAATTGAGAATGCACTATTTGGATGAAAACCTCCATGCCAAGCATCTTTTGAAAAGAAAGGGAAAAAAGAGGAAAAATAATGAAGAAAAGCAAAACAAAAATTAAAAAAATGAAAAAAAAGAGAAAAGAAGAAATTAAAATAAAAGTGTTGGCATGGATAATATCAAGTTATATTCTCACGTTGTTAGATAGGACGTAATTACGAGGGATATGTATTAATAGTGGTGAATGTGATAGCTCATCAATATGGTTGATTAGCTCCTCATTCCAAAAATGTGATTCCTTCCTCAACCTTAACCCAAAACCCATTACAGCCCTCAAAAAGTCCTCTTGATCATCAAAGTACATGTGCATCCTAGTGGTGGAGAATGGGAACGAGACCAAAGATATAATAGAGTGCATTTTCGGTGTTGAGCATGAGTGCATCCATATCATTATTTCAAACAATTGAGAGGAGAGTTCCACTTGAATTAAAGTGAGTTGACCATGGCTTACTCATCATTGAAAAGGGTTGGAATGAAAGCATGGTTGTCATTTAGGAGGACCAAGAACCTTGAATGTGCACCCTACACATGTACCTTATGACTCTTAGCGATTAGGGTGAGTTGTTGACCTAAGGAATGCATGATTACTCCTTTGATGTTGCTTTGTGAAAATTTGTGGAAAAATCCAAAAAGAATTTTTCCTTTTTCTTTCTCTTTTCCTTTCTCTTCGTCAAGGACTTGTGGGTTTGTCATCTTTAAACCCTCACGAGACTGCACTCGTCCACTTGGGGGCCAAGGGGTTTAAAAGTCTTGTTGCATATGATAAATGCAACCATCACACCCATGAAAAGGTGATTTCCTCATGTTTTACTCGAGGATGAGCAAAATTTAAGTGTAGGGATATTTGTTCGGTTCTCAATCAGTAAAGTTTTAACATTCATTACACTAGATTCTAGCTCACAAATCACTTCTCATTTACCTAATTAATAGTGTTTTTTTTACAAGTATAAATGAGAGAAAAAGTCCAACTTAGGCGGAAAGCCTAACCCACCTTGAAGCCTAACTAAAAGGGAGTGCCAAATTCAGTAAGGAAGTGCTATAATCAGCAAGGGCATGCCACGAATAGGATTTTTAAGAGAAAAGCAAGGCCAAAGATCTGACACTGGGGCAGTATGTGGTGTGGCATGACCGTGCCCCCCTCTACTATGCCCTTTTTTTAAAACAATTATGTAAGGGCTTTAAAAAGGGGGGTTTTGGCTCGTTTAGGTTAACTTAGGTATTATTAGCTATTTTCTCTCTTTAGATTAGTTTGTAAACTCTTTCATCACCATCAATGAAAACCTAGAAAGTTTAAGCCTTTAATAGAATTTATTGTAATTTTCTTGTTTCTTCCTTCCATTATTGCATAATCTCATTTTCTCTCCCCAAAATCCCTCCAAAAACTCTACTTTTATGCACACTAAATCCACCCCAAATGTGCATTTGGTGTATTAGGGGCTGTGGGGAGATTTAGGTTTTAATCCCAAAGGTTTTGAAATCTAAATCCACCTCTCGAAACTCAAACATCCCTTCTTTTTTATTCCCCGTCTTTTATTTTGATAATTAACACCACTAGTTTAGACTAAGTTCTTGCAAACTTAAAGAGTCATTGCTAGAGGAGTTAATTAAGACTTGATGATGGTGTTCAGTGATTGAATGTTGTTGGAAAGTTTGTTTGGCAATAGACTTCGATCATCAATGGATGCTAAAGTGTGGGTAATCTTTTCTCTTTCCATTTTTGATTGCATTTCTTAGGGTTAGTGTAACAGCCCACGACCACCCGCCATCGAGGTATTGTCCGCTTTGGGCAGGCGGGACGCTACCACCATCCCTGCCCTCACGGTTTTGTCCTCATAGGGCAGGCGGGACGCTACCACCATCCCTACCCTCAAAAGGCGCCTCGATGGGTTGAGGTTTCCCCACGCTTATAAGGCGTGGTTCGTTCTCCTCAACTCCCGATGTGGGATACCTTCATCCACCCCCCTCTCAGGGGCCCAGCGTCCTCGCTGGCACATCGGGTCGGGTCCATGGCTCTGATACCACTATAACAGCCCACGACTACCCGCCATCGAGGTATTGGCCGCTTTGGGCAGGCGGGACGCTACCACCATCCCTGCCCTCAAAAGGCGCCTCGATGGGTTGAGGTTTCCCCACGCTTATAAGGCGTGGTTCGTTCTCCTCAACTCCCGATGTGGGATACCTTCGTCCAAGTGTAACACCCCGCATTTTTGTTTTCCGTTAAGCTAATTAAATGTCCTTTTTACGTTCTAAAATCGTATTTTTAGTAGCCGTATGAGTTAAATTATTAATCGATGTGCTTTTGGGAGCTATACTTTTATTAAAAAGGATATTATTATTGCTACTATTGATTTCAAAGTCAATTCGTGCCATTTATGCCTTTAAATTATATCGATAATTCAATTTAGTCGTTATTCGATTTATTTAGTCGTTTCCTGAAAACGATTAGGCTTTCAACCTTAGAATTAGTTTGTGGTTTATTGAATCGAACCTTGACGTTTTTGAGATCGAATAATCGACGAAGGGTCGCATTATCGATTCGGGATAGGTTGTGAGGTACGAGATTAGAAATTAGACAGACAATTTTAGTTGATTGGGCAAGCGACTAAGAAACAATCAAAAAAAAAAAAGAACAAAAGAGGGCCAAAGCCCCTTTCTCTTTCACAGGCGCACGACCAGGGGGGGATTGAGACCCCAGCCCCGACACCCCACATCGAAGAGAGAGAGAGAGAGAGAGAGGAGAAGGAGGGAGTCGACCGGCCAGGAGGTGCGACGGTGGCTGGCCGATGACGGGCCACGGCGACGTCGGGGACGCGGCCAAGCCACGACCGTGGCTCTGGCGGAAAGCGAGAGGTAGAGTGGAGGAGCGAGAGACTGAGAAAGAGAGTACAAGGGGGGCGTGTCTGGCTGGCGACGGTGACAACGGCGGATCGACGGTGAGAGCCTTCGGTGGGCTTGAGTCCAGCGACTACCGCGAGCCACGCAAAAACCCCAAATTCAAGAACTAAGGTTCGGTCCAACCGAGGCATTCGAGCTAGGGTTTGGTCTCCGCTATTAGGCGTGCATTTGGGACTATTTGGGTAAAGGATTGAGGTTCCTCAGCATCCAAATCGAGCATGAAAGCGCTTAGAACGAGTTCGTAGCTTGGAATCCAGGTGGGTGTTTCTCGCCTCCTAAGCTATTACTATTTTCAGAAATGTTTTTCAGCAGATTGATGTTGTATGTCATGTTAGAAATCGTTAAATTCGCTAGAAATGTCAAGAAATGAGCTATACATGCTTAGGTTCGATTCATTGGTTAATTTATGTCTGAGATTTGTAATTCGAACTGAATTATATATGTTTAGCATCGATTCAAGTTAATTAGTTAACGTGTGAAAAAGAATTAAAATTCGAAGTTATATTAACGTGCTTAGCTTCGATTCGAATCTATATAGTTAACTTATGCTTAAGTTCTTAATTCAAAACGAATTATATACGTTTAGCGTTAATTCAAATGCTTATAGCTAATTTACGCCTAAGTTCTGAATTCGAAACGAATTATATATGTTTAGCTTCGATTCGAATCAATTTAGGTGGATTATGCTTGAAATGTTAATTCGAAGTGGTTTATACTTGTTTAGCTTCCATTCGAGTTTATTAACCGATGCAAGCAACTGAACTAATTTCAAGGTTAATGAAATGTGTTTAGCTTCGAATCGAGTAGATTAGCTATCGCATGTTAAAGGAATTAATCTCGAAGTTACATAAACGTGTTTAGTCTTGATTCGAGACTATTTAGTTAATTCATGTCTAAGCATAAACTTCGAAGTGAATTGTTTTATGTTTAAATAGAGATTGATTCATGTTAAGACAGAATGGCATGAATGGGGTTAAATGTAACTTCGAATCGATACTTGACTATTTGATTGAATTATGCTTATGAAACAGCTGTAGAAATAATATTTGAATGATAAACTAAGCGTGTTTATGTCCCTTAACTGAAATATATGAATGTAATCATGTTTCATGCCTAGTTAGTTTAACTTGGCTTACTAAATTGAGATCGTATGAGTGTCTGTATGTATAAATGTGTGTACGATATAACCGTTGGTTGCAGCGCACTGGTAATTGCTAATTGCTTACTCGATAAGTTAAGCATGGGTAAGTTACGTAAGTTTACCTATCGCTTTTTAGTATGTTATGATGACTAGAATGTTAAATTGCAAAATGGAAAACCGAGTTGGTAGTTGGATGGTTTAAGGAAAGAATTATGAGCGTTCGAGGTCTTGTGGTACGGTGCAAGTGAGGAGGGAGACTGGGTTGTGAATTAACCGCAATCGTGTGGATTGCGAGGCCATGTGTGGCTCATTGTGTTGAATTGATTATGAAGTGCTTGAATGTGATGCATGTGCACCCCTCTTCCCTTCGATGTTCTCAACTTGCATTATGTGCATCATGGTGGGTTTTTCAAAGAATGATTTCATGTTTTGAAATGATAGTAGCCATAGTTATTAGTGTATGATGGCCTATTTTAACTAAATGAATACAGTTTTGGAAGTGAACTCGCTCGAACGGGGGAATCCCTAAAGAGTTTTAGAAATGGAGTGAGTTACATGTTAAATGATTTTACCAAACGACACAACAAAAATTATTAGCCGTTATGGCCGATACGCTTTCCTTGACTAAAATAATGTGCTATGGTCCCTGTGGACACCATGTTAAGAATGATGACTGCCTAGGGATTACGTCCTGGTACTAGGAAACCCTAGAAGACCCTGACGAGGGTAATGGTTCAATATGTTTATGTAGCCATCCCGGGAGTAAGAGCTTATGTGTGAGCGTTAGGTCTCACTATGGGGTTCGAGAATAGATCTCACCCACTCAGCACCCTGTAATGATCTTATGCCAGAAGTATTTTCGTACTAAGTTAAGAAAAGCAATTGGCCCTTGCCACTTTAAACGATTAAAAAGGAAAGGAAGTTCTTTTTATGGGCCCTAAGAGGCCATATGGAATGATGTATGAAAAGCTTATAAGGGTCGTTGTACGGCCAAAATGAAATGGAACTTCCTTTAAAGCTAAAGAAAATGTTTGCAACGAAAGAAAAGAAAGCTTTTAATGAATGAGCAATGAGATGACCCTCAAGCATGTTTGAATGTGGATTTTACTATCATGTGGCCTCATCCTTATCCATATCAAACATGTCTGACTTAAAGTGCATGAATTGAGAAAGAAGGTTATAGCATGTTAAAAGTTCCATGAACGAAGGCATCTCTCCTAAAAGAATGAATGTTGATATGTGAATAGCCTGCGAGGGTGACATGTGGCTTAATATGATGATTAATAATACATAGATGCTTGATACGTGTTTATGTGTGCCTTATGTATATTATATGAATGAAATGCCAACAAGTTATGTTATAAAAAGAAAGACCCCTATGCTTAACCCTCGATGCTTACTTATGTGCTTAACTACTTATTATTCAAGGAACTTAGTCATTGAGGGGACTAGAAATATGTTTGGGTGGTTAAGATGAAGTTTTGTTTAGCAATCCTCCTTTAAAGGTTTTAAGGACACCTAATATGATAGTTGTTGAATTTAGGAGTACTTACCCACAAGAGGGGGGTGAATTGTGGTGTTCGATTTTCGCGTACTTACTGACAAACACCCTCCTGATTGCAGAGGTTGTTCTTGAATTACAAACAACCTTCTGACTTGTTTGCACCAGATGTTTTCAATTTGCTCAAAGGCAAAAATCAACAAGATAAATGCGGAAATAAAGCACACACAATTTTTCCGTGGAAAACACCTCTAGCCCAACTGAGGTGTGAAAAACCACGACCTACCTCGTGTAGGATTTAACCACTTTCACTAACGGGCTTCACACGTTACAAATGTAACACACCTTGTTACAACTTGCAACCACGTAACCTTCTTTTCTAGGAAAGGTTACACCACGTCCAAATCTCACCAGATTGGACACGTCCAAAGTCCACACGACTGAGGACCACTCACTCACTTTTCTGATCCAAGATCAGGGTTACAAAACACCTTACGGGGGTGCTTCTGATTTAAGCAGATGTAAGGTACAATGAGGTCCTAGTATGCCAATATCTTGAAAGCTCAGCTTAAAGCACAACTTGTCTCGGTTTTTCTTTTCTCAAGAGTAGCTCGAAAAATTCTTCTCACTAGAAAAACCACTTTTGCACTTCTCCCTTTGTGCGTATGTTGTGTATGTTTCTCGTTTTTTCTTCACATGAATGGGAGTGAAATGTTGAGTTTTTAAACAAAAAATCCAACGGTCAAAAACAAGGAGAAGTGATAAAATCAGCTATGTTTAGCAAAGAGAGATTTTTGCTTAGCACAAAGAATTCCAACGGCTAAAAGATCCAATGAGGATAGAGTTTTCCCAATATTGTAGGGATTTGATTTTGGAGGATAAAAGACTATCTTTTCCCCTTAAAAATAGCCGTGAAATACCTGGAAAAAAATCTCAGCTTGAATTTTGAATTAATCACTTTCCAAAGGATAAGAGAGAAATATTTTCGGTTTTGGTAAATATTTTCCAAAATCAGTTTTGCAAATCTCCCAAGTGATTTTCATATCAAAAGATTTCCTACAGCTTAAATTGCTGTCTTGGAATTTTATCAAAATATATTAGAGCTTTTGGCCAACCAAAATAAGTTTTCCAAAGTGACCGGGTTTGGCCGTTGCAGTTCAGAAACACCCTAGGTACCCTGTTTACAGGGTTGTTCAAACTTGGTGTTCTGAAGCAAATAGCGCAACCAATTCAAGAGTGGTTAGTTAGAGACTTTTCAAGATTGGCATATTAACAAGAGTCTAAAAAATAAAACCTAAATTACCCAAGACATCTTGTTGTAGATCCAGTCATCTTGTTCAAGACGAATACGCTGCCCCAACCACCTAGACCAACCTATTTGCCAGGTTGTTCTTGTATTGCTTGAGTTCAGAAAGGCCTGTTTGCTGGATTGTCCTTGAAACACCTAGCCTGTTTGCCAAGTTGTTCTTGTATTGCTTGAGTTCAGGAACTGATCTTAACACACAATCAACTCATCGAGGTGGTGTTCTTGACTTGAGCGTGAGTCATCAAGGTATGAGACCTGTTCTTAAGACTTGTTCTCAACATTCAGCAAACAAGTTAAGACGCATATTGAAAATAACAGTGTATGCCTGTTTGGAGAACTTTGTTTGGAGCAACATTGCTTAAGAGCATTTTACACTTGGGTTTGTTGTCATCAAAACTGAATATACTAATTCAACAATTTCCTCCTTTTTGATGATGACAAACCAAGTGTCCATATTAAAAAATATTGAATGCTGATGGGGATCCATGTAGGTACAAGGAGTTAGAGGTCAACCCACCCTATCGAGTCAAGGTCAGGCTCATTCGTCATACTTTGTCAATAGGTACACTATTCTTCCCCCTTTTGGCATCATTAAAAAGCAAGAACAACAGGACGGTTGCAAGAAAAGCATATAAAGCATTGCAAATAGATATTTCATTGCAAAGAAAAGGAGTACAATGCCAAAACAACAAAACTAAGAGAGGAGGAGGAGGAGACTAGAGACCAGCCTAGACAATCAGGGAGCAGGGGGTGGTTTCGTTTGCAGAGGAGGAATGCTGGGGGCAAGGGTGGAGAGAAGGGCAAGCAAATCTTCATGGCGTTTGGCGGAGAGGGCTTGTTCCTCAGCAAGAGCAGCCTTGACGGCGGAGAGCTCATCTTTGAGGCGAGCATTGTCCTCAAGAACAACCTCAACCTTGATGGAAGGTTGCCCAGAAACAGGTGGTCGAGGTGGTCGACAACCCTGTTTGGAGACTGACCCTTCGCCAACCTCATAGTCACACCCTAGCAGGGTGTCAATCCCAATCTCATCAATGATTTGGGCCGCCACTCTCCGTGTGAGCGCTATCCCAAAGTGCTCAAACACCCTTGTCAGCAGAAACCCATAGCCAAGATCATGGGCTCGGGTGGTGTTCGCAATTCGCCCTATGTGGCTAATCATGATTGCAGGGTTTGCTTTTGAGCGAGATGAAGTCAGGTGAAAAGACGAACTGAGAACAGGGCATTTAAAGAGAGAGAGAGCACCCAAAATCTTTTAAAGATCTCTAGGTTTGCAACGGATGAGAACATTAAAGGCATGTGCCTTGGTAAGGAGGGAGGTTTAAAGAAAACACATTCCCATATGCATCGAACAACCAAGGGACGCACCTGTTCTTTCCGTTCGATCAAGATACCTGCCTGTTCTTCGCCGTTTGATCTTGATTTGACTCATTGGTACTAGGGGTGGCAGAGCTGCTCCAGTGATCCTTAGTACATCCCCTTATGCTGCACTCTTTGTATAAATTAAAAAAAACGCACGCAATTCGAGTGTATGCACTCATTGTAAATAAATCACATCAGTTGCTAATAAGATTTGCAAACAAGGGGAGAGAACAGGGTGTAGAGGTTGTTTTTACCAAACCTAGTTCATGTCTTGGAAACAAGTATCTCAGGGTGTTCTTACCAACCCTAGTTCCAGTCTATTTCTCTCAAATTGATCTCTAGCTAGTGCCTTAGTGAATATATCAGCAATTTGATTTTCCGTTGTGCAAAAATTCATAGAAATTAAACCCTTTTCAACATTATCTCTCAAGAAATGATGTCGAATGTCAATATGCTTTGTTCTTTTATGTTGACATGGATTTTTGGCAATGTTAATTGCACTTGTGTTATCACAAAAAATAGGAATGCATCCAGTGTCAACACAAAAGTCCTTAAGCTGTTGCCTTATCCACAACAGTTGAGCACAACATGAAACTGCTGCAACATATTCAGCTTCTGCTGTGGACATGGCAACTGAATGTTGCTTCTTGGTAGCCCAAGATACCAAACAAGGTCCAAGAAAGTGAGCCATACCTGAGGTACTCTTTCTATCAACTAGGAATCCAGCATAGTCAGCGTCAGCATATCCAACAAGATCAAAATTGCAACCTCTAGGATACCATAAAGCTAAATTGGGTGTATGCTTCAAATATCTTAGTATCCGTTTAACAGCTTTAAGATGAGTTTCCTTAGGATTAGACTGAAAATGGGCACATAAACCAACACTAAAAATAATATCCGGTCTACTAGCGGTTAGGTATAGGAGTGACCCAATCATGCCCCTATAGAGTTTCGCCTCAACTGAGGGACTCCCATCATCCATAACCAACTTGGTTGAAGGAGAAATAGGAGTGTCTATGGATTTGGCCGACTCCATCCCAAAACGCTTAAGTAGCTCCTTGATATACTTTTGTTGATGGATCATGGTGCCGTTTGGAGTTTGCTTGATTTGTAAGCCTAAGAAAAAGTTAAGCTCACCTATCATGCTCATCTCAAACTCACTCCTCATCATATTTGAAAATTCATTGCATAAATCATGATGAGTTGCACCAAATATAATGTCATCAACATATATTTGGACAATCAATAAATGTTCCCCCTTAGATTTTAGAAACAAGGTATTGTCTACCTTGCCTCTTCTAAAATTATTTTCAAGTAAAAAACTTGACAAACGTTCATACCAAGCTCTAGGAGCTTGTTTTAAACCATAAAGAGCTTTGTCAAGTTTGAAAACATGGTTAGGAAATTCACTGTTTTCAAAACCAGGGGGTTGTTTGACATACACCTCTTCTTTAAGGTATCCGTTTAGGAATGCACTTTTCACGTCCATTTGATATAGCTTGATTTCCATATGAGCTGCAAAGGCTATTAGGATTCGAATAGCCTCAATTCTAGCAACTGGTGCAAAGGTTTCTTCATAATCGATCCCTTCTTCTTGGTTATACCCTTGAACAACCAGCCGTGCCTTGTTCCTAGTGACTGTTCCTGATTCATCCAGTTTGTTTCGGAACACCCACTTGGTTCCAATGATTGTTCTCTCTGCAGGTTTAGGTACCAGGTACCATACTCTGTTTCTTTCAAATTGATGGAGCTCTTCTTGCGTTGCCGTGACCCAATCTGAATCTGCAAGAGCTTCATTCACATTCTTTGGCTCAATGTTAGAGAGAAAAGCATAGAAAGCACAGAAATTCTTAAGCTTAGACCTAGTTTGCACTCCACTGTTAATATCAGACAGAATTTGATCAAGAGGGTGTGAACTATGGTGCTTCCATAGTCGTGGAGTAAGTGGATCCACAGACACATGCTCTACTCTAGCCGGAATATTTGGAGAATCAGGCTCACGAACACCTCCTGAGCCTGTTTCTGCACCTGTTTGTAAGCCTGTTCCTGAAGAACATGGTCCCGAACAGGGTTCAACAGTGTTTCCCCCTGTTTGGTGTTCACCTTGCCTGCCGTTTTGAGGAACAACTTCTGGGCCTGTTGTCTCCTTGGTGTTCTTACCTTGTCTCTCATGGGGCAACACTTCTTTTCGGATAAGACCTAATTCAAACTCTTCTTCCTGTGCACCATTCTTATTCAAGGTGTTAGATTCATCAAAAAGCACATGCATACTTTCCTCAACACACAAGGTTCTTTTGTTAAAGGCTTTGTATGCCTTGCTGTGAGAGGAATAACCGAGAAATATTGCCTCATCACTCCTGGGATCAAACTTTCCTAAAGCATCCTTCCCATTATTATGCACAAAACACCTACAACCGAATGTTCTTAAATGCATAATGTTGGGCTTTCTGCCTTTGAAGAGTTCGTAGGGAGTTTTGTTCAAAATAGGTCTAATCATACATCTATTCATAATGTAACATGATGTGTTCAAAGCTTCTGCCCAAAAGTTCCTAGGAAGACCACTAGTAATAAGCATTGTCCTAGTCATATCTTCTAGGGTGCGATTTTTGTGCTCAACCACCCCATTCTGTTGGGGTGTTCTTGGGGCCGAGAAGTTATGATCAACACCATGCGTATTACAAAATTCTGTAAAACTTGCATTTTCAAATTCAGTACCATGATCAGACCTCAAGCTAACCAATGAGTGTCCTACTCTCTTTTCAACCTTTTTGAGAAGGGCAATAAAATTCTCAAAAGTTTCATCCTTGGAGGCCAAGAACAGGGTCCAAGTAAATCGAGAGTAATCATCCACTATGACAAGCACATACCTCTTCCCACCTCTACTTGTTATCCTCATAGGACCACATAGATCAATGTGTAATAATTCAAGAGGTCGGGTAGTGCTAACACACCTTTTTGATTTAAAAGACAATCTGAATTGTTTTCCTTTTGCACAAGCTTCACATACCCTGTCATCATTAAACTTGATGGAAGGTAGTCCAGCAACCAAGTCTTTGGAAACAAGTTTGTTTAAAAGAGTGAGGCTCGCATGACCTAGTCTCTTGTGCCAGAGCATTATATCATCATTCACAGCACTCAAACAAGTCAAGTTGTTTTGGAGAAGTGTGGAAATACAAACTTTGTAAACATTTTTGTGACGCTTCCCCTTTAACACAACGTCTCCTGTGTTGGCATTGACAACCAAGCAATGTGTTCGTGAGAACACCACTAGATTGTTCTTGTCACACAGTTGGGACACACTTAGTAAATTATGCTTTAAACCATCAACTAAGTGCACATTATCAATTGAGTGGGAGAGAGTTTTACCAATGCTACCTATACCGACAATTGTCCCAGACTTGCCGTTTCCAAAAGCCACGCTCCCACCGGTTGAAGCTGTAAGTGAGAGAAAGTTTGATTTTTCTCCGGTCATATGCCGCGAACACCCACTATCAACATACCACAGCTGCCTGTTTTCAAGGTTATTTTCTGAGCTATTTACCAGGGTGTTTCTTACCCTGTTTGCTGGGTTGTTTGTGGGGTTGTTCTCTCTCACTTCAGCCTGCAAAACAAATCAAGGGTTAGTTTTGGGAACCCAGATCCACTTGGGTCCCATTCTTTTAGACAAATAAAGCTCATCTTTCCTAATCCAGATTTGTTTCACATACCTTTCATTCTTTTCAATGGCATACCTTCTTGAAGGACATGAATATTGATAGTGACCAGTTTTACCACAATGAAAGCAAACAATGTTTTCAGGTAATCCCACATACTTTCTATGGATTGGGTAAACGGTTCGTTTAGGCTTATATCCAAGTCCCTTTTTGTTTCGACTGTGGTGAGTGTTTAACCAATCAAGGGCTTGTGAGGACTTGTTCCACAACCTGTTTGTGGCAAGGTCGTGTTCTGTGCATTTTGCTTTAGCCGACAGGTTCTTGTTTTCAGCAAGCAAAACTTCGACCTTTTCTTTAAGCTCAAGGGTTTCCTTTTCAGCCTTGGCTTGATTGGTGGTATATTTTACTTCGTTCAAGATCAAGGTCTCCCTAAGGTCATTTATGGTTTGATGTGAAGCTAGAATTTCTCTTTCAGCCTCAAGTTTCTCATTCTTAAGGATCTCATTTTCTAGTTCTAGGTCTCGAACATCTCGTTTCAATTCAGCACAAGTATCCATCAAGGTATACAAAAGTTTTTCGAGAGTTGCTTTATTGAGACCACGTACCTTGTTCTTGAGATCAGTCAAGCTGTTTGTGGATTCATCATCTGAGTCTGAGTCACTTTGTGCCATGAGAGCTACAGCATCTCCTTCACTTTCAGATTCACCTTCATCCTCAGAAGAGTCTCCCCAGGCAGCAAGCATAGCCTTCGAGAATCTTTTGCCTGAGGTGTTCACAGGTTGTTTTCGAACCTGTTTTCTGGGTTGTTCAAACTCCTGCTCTTCTCGAAGCAGAGGGCAGTTTTTCACAAGGTGATCTGGTTTGCCACATTTAAAACACCCTATGGACTGTTCTTGGGGGGTGTTTCTGGATTTACTGAAGTCCTTTCTTCTGCTGTTTTCTTTGACCTTTTTCAAGAATTTCTTGAACTTTCGTGTCATTAAGGCCATCTCTTCATCCTCAAGGTCAGAGTCATCATCCTCTTGTGCTTTCAAGGCAAGCCCACGATCCTTCTTTTGCTCCTCTTTTTGTTGTGAGTTCTTTCTGAGTTCATAGGTTTGAAGATTGTCAATCAACTTGTCGAGGGTGATCTTGTTCATGTCTTTAGCTTCTTGGATGGCTGTCACCTTCGCTTCCCAAGACCGAGGCAAAATTCTTAGAATCTTCCTCACCAGCTCTTCTGTGGTGAAGGATTTTCCCAGGGATTTTAGCTCGTTTGTTATGTGGGTGAAGCGTGTGTACATATCCATCACGTTTTCACGATCACCCATATCAAACAACTCATATTGCCTCATGAGTAGCTCAATACGTGATTGTTTGACTTGACTTGTTCCTTCATGAGCTACTTGGAGGGCATTCCATATCTCCTGGGCTGACTCACACTCCGAGATACGTGTATATTCATCTGGACCTAGGCCAAAATATAATAGCTTCTTGGCCTTGGCATTCTTTTCCATTTTCTTATAGTCTTCAGCATCAAACTCTATGGGTTCCTTGGGAACCTTCTTACCATCTTCAAGCACCTTGGTGGGAATAAGGGGCCCGTTCTTGATGAGCATCCATAACTCATAATCTTCTGCCTGAATATAGTTCTCCATCCTATTCTTCCACCAACTATAATGTTGGCCGTTGAAATAGGGTGGCCGAGTAATGGATTGCCCTTCAAGGATTCCTTGTGGTGTACTCATCTTCAGAATCTCTCAAGGTGTTAGCCCTTTTGTGAGAGAACCTGCTCTGATACCACTTGTTGAATTTAGGAGTACTTACCCACAAGAGGGGGGTGAATTGTGGTGTTCGATTTTCGCGTACTTACTGACAAACACCCTCCTGATTGCAGAGGTTGTTCTTGAATTACAAACAACCTTCTGACTTGTTTGCGCCAGATGTTTTCAATTTGCTCAAAGGCGAAAATCAATAAGATAAATGCGGAAATAAAGCACACACAATTTTTCCGTGGAAAACACCTCTAGCCCAACTGAGGTGTGAAAAACCACGACCTACCTCGTGTAGGATTTAACCACTTTCACTAACGGGCTTCACACGTTACAAATGTAACACACCTTGTTACAACTTGCAACCACGTAACCTTCTTTTCTAAGAAAGGTTACACCACGTCCAAATCTCACCAGATTGGACACGTCCAAAGTCCACACGACTGAGGACCACTCACTCACTTTTCTGATCCAAGATCAGGGTTACAAAACACCTTACGGGGGTGCTTCTGATTTAAGCAGATGTAAGGTACAATGAGGTCCTAGTATGCCAATATCTTGAAAGCTCAGCTTAAACACAACTTGTCTCGGTTTTTCTTTTCTCAAGAGTAGCTCGAAAAATTCTTCTCACTAGAAAAACCACTTTTGCACTTCTCCCTTTTTGCGTATGTTGTGTATGTTTCTCGTTTTTTCTTCACATGAATGGGAGTGAAATGTTGAGTTTTTAAACAAAAAATCCAACGGTCAAAAACAAGGAGAAGTGATAAAATCAGCTATGTTTAGCAAAGAGAGATTTTTGCTTAGCACAGAGAATTCCAACGGCTAAAAGATCCAATGAGGATAGAGCTTCCTAATATTGTAGGGATTTGATTTTGGAGGATAAAAGACTATCTTTTCCCCTTAAAAATAGCTGTGAAATACCCGGAAAAAAATCTCAGCTTGAATTTTGAATTAATCACTTTCTAAAGGATAAGAGAGAAATATTTTCGGTTTTAGTAAATATTTTCCAAAATCAGTTTTGCAAATCTCCCAAGTGATTTTCATATCAAAAGATTTCCTACAGCTTAAATTGTTGTCTTGGAATTTTATCAAAATATATTAGAGCTTTTGGCCAACCTAAATAAGTTTTTCAACGTGACCGGGTTTGGCCATTGCAGTTCAGAAACACCCTAGGTACCCTGTTTACAGGGTTGTTCAAACTTGGTGTTCTGAAGCAAATAGCGCAACCAATTCAAGAGTGGTTAGTTAGAGACTTTTCAAGATTGGCATATTAACAAGAGTCTAAAAAATAAAACCTAAATTACCAAGACATCTTGTTGTAGATCCAGTCATCTTGTTCAAGACGAATACGCTGCCCCAACCACCTAGACCAACCTGTTTGCCAGGTTGTTCTTGTATCGCTTGAGTTCAGAAAGGCCTGTTTGCTGGATTGTCCTTGAAACACCTAGCCTGTTTGCCAGGTTGTTCTTGTATTGCTTGAGTTCAGGAACTGATCTTAACACACAATCAACTCATCGAAGTGGTGTTCTTGACTTGAGCGTGAGTCATCAAGGTATGAGACCTGTTCTTAAGACTTGTTCTCAACATTCAGCAAACAAGTTAAGACGCATATTGAAAATAACAGTGTATGCCTGTTTGGAGAACTTTGTTTGGAGCAACATTACTTAAGAGCAGTTTACACTTGGGTTTCTTGTCATCAAAACTGAATATACTAATTCAACAATAGTATAGTACGAATACGTGTTATGTGACTATTAAAGATATTACTGCCTGCAATGGTTTTGGTTTTAAGGGGTTTGGGGGACACTCACTGAGCGTGTGGTTGCTCATCCCACTACTTTTCCCCCTTTTTCCCAGGTATTCTTTATAATAGGAAAAAAATTGAATCAGCTATGGCAAGATGGAATCCGTTTGTGTCCATTGAAGAGATCTTACGTGTTTAGTGAAGTCACGTTATGTATTCTCCATTTGAAATGTTTGTAAACAGGTATTCTAAGTTCATGTGATGCATATTGTTTATGAGTCGCTCTGTATGGCCTTATAAGCCAACCTTCTAGTCAGTTAGATGTCTTTTGATTAAAGATAGTTATGATTTGGGATGTAAACCCCAATACTCCGGTTGTGTGAACCGTTGAGTTGTATCTTCCATGTCTTCTTTATTCATGAATTAATCTGGTTGGTGTACTCCGAGCGAGTGGCTCGTTGAGTTATGAACTCCGGCGTGTGGCCGTTGAGTTTCTTTTAATGTTTTGCACTTCCGTTGATTACAGGGATCTTTTTGTAAGGCTTTTAGCTTGGAAACGGTCAGTTTATTGGGGAAATTCTGTCCGTTTCGTCCCAGAATTTAAGTAAGAAGTTAGGAAAACGTAACGCTTCTGTCCCTAGGGGCTGGGGTGTTACAGTTAGTCGAAACTTAGGTTAGTTGTTCTTTGTTTGGGGTGATCTTGTATGGTATGTTGATGTTATTTTGGTGGTAATCTCGTGTCATGGGCCATGATGACCCCCTTTCTACGTGCTATTTGTTTCCAAATATGCTTAGTGATCATTAGTTAGGTTAGTCTAATTTTCATTGTTGTTATTAGCTTTGGATCCTTATTTAGTAGAAAACTAGATTAAATTTGCATGTTAGAGTAGTTTGGTGTAGCTAAATTAAAACCCAAGTTCTAAATCAAGTCAATCTTAAGCTAATCACAAGTCATCCATGAGGATGACTTTTTAGTCTTTCTCACAATCTTAAAAATACTACCAATAAATACCCCATGGATAGCTCCTTTTTAAAATTTTGGCGGGAATTCATACTCTTTGACTTTTTCCATGTTACTCATGTTGTATATAAGATGTACATGCCTTATTTTGCTTAGAATAATGATAGCTAGGGATGGCAATAGATTAGGCTTAGATCGGTCCGTCAAGATCCAAATCCAGATCCATTTTTTAGACCTGAATTCAGATCTGGTCCAAATTTACAGAGTTTATAAAATTTAGATCTAGACCCGAATCCTCTGGATCTAAAGAGTCTAGTGGGTCCTTAATAACTCCTGCTACTTTGCGTCACTTTTTTTCATTTTCTGGTTTTTCTCAATAAAATAAAAGTGTACACATAAAATTTTAATACAATAGAGTCTGAAATCATGAAGACATTGAATGAATTCAAATGTACCATAATAGTCTTATAATGAATTCTAATTTAGCTTATGAAATGTATAATTAATTCTTCCATGTTTGGACATGCTAATTAATACAATGGATTGTTCAATTTTAGATTCTAGGACTTTAGTGAACTAATTTTTGACATCAACAAGACTAAATACCCTTCAGGTTCACAGGGTTGCCAATCCTTGGTGAAATAAGAAAAAGGTCCCGAATGAGGAGGGAGGCAAGACCAGATGCTAGACTAGTCATAAGTAAAAGTAAAGGAAGCATAGAAGGCGAGACTGGTCATTCCGCTATGCCCCCATTAATCCTTTATCCCTTAAATAAAGTTAATCAAAACATGGAGCAAATTGAAATGCAATTCCGTAAAAATGAACACAATTTGAACAAGGTATTCTGCTTCAAGCCCTCGAGTTAGACATAGGTAAAAATTAGAGAAACTACCATGACTAGCACCGAAAAAGTACCTGGGAGTTTGGATAGAGGCACCGAAAAATGGACAGAAGTGTTGGAAAATAGCCCACCTATGAAGCGGCCGCGCTGAGTTGAGGGTAGTGTGGCTAAACCGAACTGTGGTCATCGGGAAGAGGGAGCAGGCTAGCATAAAGGCCCTAGACTCTGGAGAACAAGGACCAAAGGAGATGGTGTGGAGATGTGGAGTGGTGCACATCGGAGGAGAGGAGGTTGCGAGAGCTTGAAGAGTGAGAAAGAGAGGCACGATTGAGAGGAGTAAGAAATGAGAAATTAGAGACCAAAACTGAAAACCTTAATGCCTATATTATACGAACAGTAACCAAAAAAAAAAAAAAAAAACAAACGGGTTTGTATATGTGTCGAGGGTCTTAGTCTAGGTCTCAAAGTCTCATATCCAGATCCAGATCCAATAGGACCTGGATCTTCTAAAAATCCAACAGGTCCAAATTTTTAGGATCCAGATCCATAAAAATGGATTGGATTTAATGGATTTGGATCTGGTCTAGGATCCACTGTCATCCCTATTAATAGCCACCGTTTTCTCTCTCTTCACTTTTACCTTCCCTCATTATAGCCATTGCTAAAGCTGCAGGTTCTATTATGGTATCAGAGCTCCACGTTAGGATTCTGAACCTCTACAAATTTTGTTCTCCCTTTCCAATCGATTGAATTGTTTCTTTCATCGATTTAGCTATTAATAATTCATTACATTGCTAGTTTTCTTTCTTTTTTAATTGATTAGATTATTCCTTCATCCAATCTAGCTTGCATCTTGAGATTTAGAATCTAAATCCTAAGGTTTCTTTATTTTTTTTCTTACTTAATTAATGAGAAGTTATGCCGTGGAATCTGAAGGACATCACATTCCACAAATTGAGCCCACTGATCCCCTATTTGTTCATACATTTGGTAATCCTACACAACTACAAGTTTCAAATATCTTCTATCGAGAAAATTTTAAAAATTAGAGAGATTAGTAATTATAGCCTTATCTGCAAGGCATAAAGTAGTTTTCATTGATGGATTCTATAGTTATCTAGACACTTCTTCTCCATTATTCACTCTATAGCATAGGAATACTGATATGATATTGTCTTCGTTGCTTAACTCCTTAAATGAGAATAGTAAAACTAGTGTTCTATATTTTGACACTACTCAGGACTTATGGAAGGATTTAGAGGGTAGATTTGGTTAATCCAACAAAGCAAGGCTATTTTAGGTTTCGAAGAATGTTACATGCTTAACTCAAGGTGATATGGACATAGGTAGCTATTACATAAAGGATAAACAATTATGGGATGAATCAAGTGCTATAAGTGATGCACTAATGTGCACATGAGCGAAGTCTGAGTATGATGTCAATGGCAAATTATATAATTACACTGAGCTGAGATTAATTCAGTTCTTGATGCTTCTTAATGGCAGTTATACTATAGTAAGAGGGAACATCCTAATGATGTCACCCTTTCCTTCTATGAGTCAAGCCTATTCTCTTTTGGCTCAAGAAGAATGACAAAGGCAAGTGAGAATTAAGACTCACTTTTTGAGTGTGCATGCCTCACTATCACCTAGGACCTCTAAGCAGCCTACAACATTCAAGACATCAGATATTAAGAGGTATCAGCTTTTTCTATGACCATTGCAAAATGCAAGGATACACCATTAAGAAGTGTTATAAACTTCATAGTTATCCAAATAAGCCACAAGGTTGAAGAAGAGGAGGACACACTCAAGCACTCACATAAGCACCCAATAAAAGGGCTTACAATACATGGACTGAACATGATGACTAAGATATTTACGCAAAACCTAAAGATGCAATGCTCTGCTAGAACTGAGTGCAGAGCAAAGCAAGTAAGTGTTTTAGTTTCTTTCCAATCGCATTGCCTCAAATCAACAAAAATCAAGTAAGTAAGAAGTTAATGTAGCCAACACGATAGGTATTAATGCTTCACTCATATAAGCTGTCTAATGATGCATATGAAAATTGGGGAGTCATGCTTGGATTATTAATTCTAGGGCTAGTAATCACATGACCTTTCTTGCCAAAGAGTTAAATGACCTAAAACCACTTAAGAATCCTATATCAGTATCCTTACCAAATGGTCATAAATTTCAGGTCACACATTATAAGGGACTAAGGTTACACAATTGGATAGAGCTACAACATGTTATTCTTATTCCTAATTTTAGATATATCTCCTGTCAGTTAAGAAATTGACTAGCTCGTTGCATTGTGAAATGGTCTTCTCAGAGAAGTTGCATGCCTTGTAGGGCCCTTCTCTGAAGAAGCCAGTGGTAGTTGGTAGAGAAGTCCCTGGACTACACATTTTGTATAAGAACTTGGTAAAGGACATGAAGTGTTCGTAAGTAGCTCTTCATTCTAGTTGTAATAGATTGTCTAATGTAGATAGAAGTTTGATGTTTTCTGTGATCAAGAATATAAGGGTTTAGATTTTGATACTTGTCATAAGAGAGTGGGACATATCCTAAGTAAAAGCGTGAGGTTACTACCTATAGGTATTGTTTTTCCTAAAGGGAATCAAGGCGTACCCTGTTACTTTTATCCTAAAGCAAAGCAACAGAAATTGTCATTTTAGTTGAGCACAATATCTACTTCTATGCCTTTTGAGCTTATTCATGTTGATACTTGGGACTCTATCATACAAATACTTATTCAGATCATAGATATTTCTTAATCATTATGGATTATTATACTAGAGCCACTTGGACTCATTTAATGGTGACAAAGGATGAAGCTATGAAATTATTCAAATCCTTTGTAAAAATGGCTTAAACACAATTCTCCAAGACTATAAAGATCCTTAGAACAGACAAAGCTTTGGAACTTAGAAACAGTGGTATGCCATTGGAGTTCTTTACCTTCAATGGATTAATACACCAAGCTAGCTGTGCAAAGACACCACAGCAAAATGGAGTGGTGGAAAGAAAACACAAACATCCCCTTAAGGTATCTAGGGCTCTCTTGTTTCAAGCAAACCTGCCCTTAAGGTTTTAGCAATATTGTGTTTTAACAACCACTAACTTGATCAACAGACTGCCAATTGTTCTACTTCAAAACAAATCACCTTTTGAACTTCTTCATGGGCAATCACCTACCTATAGGCATCTAAGAGTCTTTGAGTGCTTATGTTACATGTCTACATACAAGCAAGGTAGAGACAAATTTTAACTAAGGGCATTACCATGTGTTTTCCTTAGCTACCCCTATATCAAAAAGGCATACAAGGTGATAGAACTTACTTTCTATAAGGTGTATAGTTCTAGGGACATAGTGTTATATAAGTCCAAACTCTCATTCTAAGCCTCTTTTCACTCCCACAAGCATAGATACAAGTCATGATGATTATTTACTCTCTCAAGAGGTTGCTAATACTGAATATTAAGACTGCTAATACTGAAGGCTTCTATTCTGACTCTCAATAGGATACCCACACTAATCCTCAACTTCTCAGAAGATCAATCAAACCACATAGAACCCTTAGTTACTTGGAGGACTATGTGTATTCCACTACTATAGAGCCCTTACGCTTTGCTACACTCACTAATCTCAGCTTGCAACCTCCAACAATGTCAACACATTGCCTTAGTTCAACTAGTCAGCAATTCCTAGAGGGGACGAACTTTACTAAATCTTGAACTTATGACGAAGTAGCCCTACATCCTAGTTAACAAATAGGTTTGCTAAAGGAATTAGAAGCTTTCCAAGACACAAAAACCTTGGGAAATTATTTCACTTCCCTAACGCAAGAAGCTTCTAGCATGTAAATAGATATATAAGGTCAAATCCAAAGCAGATAGAGCATAGAAAGGCTGAAAGCTGGGCTTGTGGTGAAGGGTTTCACTTAGAAAGAAGGAGTTGGTTACACAAACTTTTTTTGCTATTGCCAACCTAACTACCATTAGAGTCCTAATCGCAGTTGCTGTGAAAAAAGGATGGTCCTTACATTAATTAGTTGTAGCATTTTTACATAAGGATCTACGTGAAGAAATCTACATGGAGGTACCCCTTAAAGTCCATTCAGAAATTCCAAATCAGTTTATAAGCTAAAGAAATCACTGTATGGCCTTAAATAGGCTTTAAGATAGTGGTACGCCAAGCTAAGCGAGGTCCTACTGCAAAGAGGATCCACTCTGAAAATGATTACTCACTTTTTTGCAAAAAAAAGGAGCATTATATGGTGGTTTTGGCTGTATATATTGATTACATATTGCTTACAGGCAATATTGAGAGTGAAATAGAGTCACTTAAATCATTTCTTAGTACTAGATTTTGGATTAAGGACCTAGGGTGTGCACATTTCTTATGTGGGTTTGAAACACATAGAGCAAGTTATTACTTAAAGAAAATTTACTTTGGATATATTAAAAGAGTATAACTGCTTACATTCAAATGCAGTCATTAGTCCCCTTAATTGCAGTGTCAAGATAAAGCATGATGAAGGTATTTCCTTACAAGATCCTACTATGTACAGAAGATTGATTCGAAGGCTCAATTTTCTCAGTAATAGAAGACCTGACATAGCCTTGTCTTCCCAGCACTTAAGTTACCTCATGGAACAGCCTAGAGTTCCTCACATGAATGTTGCACTGCATATCCTTCAGTATCTAAAGGTAGAGCCATCCTTGGGTGTTTTACTCAACAAAAATCCCTTTTTTGGCTTGTTGGCTTACTATGATGCACATTGGGCTTTTTGTCCCTATAGCAGACAGTCGATGAGTGGGTTTATTAAGTTTCTTGGTAACACATTGATATCTTGGAAGTTCAAGAAGAAGGTGACTGCTTCTCTTTCCTCAACTGAGGCTAAGTGTAAGAGTCTTAGAAAACTGAGCATAGAACTTTCATGATTGAGCAAATTGTCAAATGAGCTAACAATCACATCTGTCACACCTATTCCTATTAAATGTGATAATTTAGCATCAATCTACATGCTAAAAACCATCTATTCCATGAGAGAAATAAGCACATAGAAATAGATTATCATTTTGGTTGACAAAAGCTCATGGGGGGCCTTATCAGTCTCAGCCATGTACCAACCAAAGCTTAACTTGCATACATTTGCACTAAACCTCTCATTGGAACTACTCATCATCACATTTTATCCAAATTGGGTTTTTACCCACCCTCCAATTTGAAGGGGGGCGTCAGCATTCATGATAATCATAAGAAAGAAGAGAAAATTCTAGGCATAGGTTTGTTATGCCACTTACCAAAATTGATTACATAATACGCTGCAGCTAGCTCCTTTTTGTTTTTCTATTTTGGCGAGAATTCTTATTCTTCGACTTTTTTCCATCTCACTTATGTTGCATGTAAGATGTATTCCTAATGATAATATTAGACACCACTTTCTCTCTCTTTGTTCTCACCTTTCCTCTCTATAGCATGGCTGAAGCTATAGGTTCTATCATAAAGAAGCTCAAATTCATATAAGACAAGAGTGATATTTGTTAATGGAAACAATTGAAGTGAATATTCCCTTCTTCACTTCATTTCCAATGTGTACAGTAGAAAATGATCTTCCAAATCCTTACAAAATTATAAACATTGATATAAATTCAAGATTGGTAAAAAAAATGGACATGAAAAGAAGGAAAAATTCTGCAATCCATAGTTTCTCCTCTAGAAGACATTAAAATATGGACATATTCCTACAAATTCTTTCAGAATTGGAAAACCTGACGCTAAAAATAGCCAAGTCAATTTATAAGATATGAAAAAGATTTATCATCAAAAAATTATATTAATCAAATACTTTATATAGTTTCAAAGCAAGCCAACATGATTTCTACTCAAATAGAATATCTTGAAAGAATGATATTAGTTCATTGATAGAAAAAATGGAAGATCTTAATTTAAATAAAGACACAAAAAAATCAAAACCATGATCCCTATATTTTATTTCGAAACCTAATTTCAAAATTAATCGTACTATTAGTCTAGATTTACCATATAAATATCTAGGCCTTTAGTTTCAAAGATAAATAAAAAATTGGGTGAAACTCCAAGTTCAAGTAATACAAAAAATATTGTGGAGTCTATTCATACAGATAATGATAATGATTTTTGAGAACTAGTAAAATTTATAGAAAATAGTTCCCACACTACTCTAAGACAACTCCACTAGATCTCCAAGTAGAAAGCAGTATAGTATTAATTTCTTAAACATTTAATGGAAGCCCAATATATGAATGGAATATAGATGGCAAAGCTGATCAAGAAATAATTACAACACTCCGTAGGATGTACTAGTAATATTTGTTCTTAAAATTGAAGAATTTACTGGAATATTAAGAGATTGGTGGGATTTGGATATCATTAAGGACAAACGAAACACACTAAGAACTCATAAAAATAGCCAAGACAGATTTACTAGTGCAGAAGTTCTAATTCATACTATTAAAATGAACTTCATAGGTAACCCAAAAAGAGTCCATGCATCTCTTGAAACAATTTTAATAAATTTAAGATGTCCGACACTAGATGATTACAATTGGTACAAAGACACTTTTTTGCATACTTATTAAAAAGTAATGATTGTAGACAACCCTATTGGAGAGAAAAAATTTCATATCTTGATTACCTTCATCATTTTCTTAAAGACTAGTCAATAAAATAAGAGAAATTGCAGGAAATGAGACAATACCCTTTGGTAAAATAACCTTCGATCAATTATTTAGTGTCATTAAAAAGGAAGGAATTTCATTACGTGCTGAATTAAAATTATAAGCAAAATATTCTTTTGAAAATACTACAAAAAGGAAGTATTGGAATCTTTTCGCAAAGCCTTTTGTCATCGAAAAATAGAAGCCTCTTCTATCAAAAATCGTAGAAGAATGCAAGCTACAAAGAAAAAACAATATAAATCCTAAACCAAATATTAAAAACCATATTCTAAGAAGAGAACAACAAAAATGACTTTAAACAAAATAACGTGTAGCAAAAGCGGTAAAGTCGGCTATAAAGTCAATAATTGCAAATTTAAGAAAATGTTCATGAAATATGCATAGATGATCCAGATATTAATAAAACAATAGTATTATTTGAACTCAGGGATGCTCCGAATCAATCAAAAAATTTATCATCAGATAACGAAGAAGATATAATAAAACAAATAGAATCAGATTTAGGTTATGAGTCTTCATGATGTACCTAGCCTTACTCAACCTTCAGACTAGGAACTCACATGGCTGAAGCACACTCAAACAATTTGAGGTAGAGTTGGAAAATCAAATGATCAATCAAATGATATAGAAACACCACACTTGAAGCTCATTTAGGTAGTCACTTTAGGGCTTCTTGGATACAAAAACACCACCAAGAAGAACTAAAATGACCTAGCGTATCACCACTTGAGCTGCCAACTCAAGATACAACCGCTAGGCATTTGGGGGATAAACTGAGTTAAAACTCAAGTTCTAATTCAATTCATAAGCTGCCTTCATTGCAAAAGGAGAGATGTCTATATAAGACCTTCTGTCTAGTAAAGCCAATGGCTTAAGTTAACAAAAACAAACGATCAGGTGCTAATCAAGCCACTCTAGGGAAAATACAAACAACCTAGGGTATTACAAGCAAATTTGAGCTGAAAACCAGTGAACTAGTGACACCTATTTGGGTCTTTCAGCTTAATCAGATGAGGTGTTGACCCTCTTAGCATATGTAGACTGGTTTAAGCTCTCAATCCAACCCTTAGCTAGGCTAAAATGAAACTTATATCATACTTATCTAAGCTAATCATCATTGCACGAGCAGGTAGAGTAGACTAGTAAAAGACTATTTTCTGCGTAATTTCAACTGGTTAATAGCAGGATGTGAGGGGGTTAATTACTACCTTTTAGTAGCTCATTTGATGAATATTCAGGCACCCTTTCTTGGCCTGAGTGCATGTGAGAGAAACATACCAAGAAGTCTTCAAAATTCCCTCTAAAATTAGATTATGCAAGATTGTAGTTCAGGATGCACTGTCTGGACTTTGCTTCTAGTTGCCTGACCTTATATGCTTCAAAATGGCTAGAACTTGATTTATTGGACTAACAAAAAGCTGAACTTAAGATATGAGGACTAGTAAACCCTCACCTACTCATGATCAATATTGATCATAGTCACAAACTTAGGACAGAAACTGGCTAAACCGGCAATGATTAGGTCTGCTTGCTAGAGGTGTTCCCTAAATAGTGTCATGGTGACCTTGATCTCTAATGACCTTGGACATGCTACCTGAGCCTCATCATGCTCGCATGAGTTCTTGGTGCCTTGATCCACATCAGCCCCCCTTCTTAGAAAGAGTTTGCCCTCAAATTGGGCAGCTCCTCAGAATCATCATAGTATAGGCTAAGGTCAGCCACATTGAAGGTGGCAGAGACTCCATACACTCCTGGCAAGTCCACCTTATAGGCATTGGCACTAATTTACTCTAGCATCTCAAAAGGTCTATCTAATCTTGGCATCAATTTGGATATCCTCCTATTAGGAAACCTTTCATTCCTTAAATGGATCCAGACCAAATTCCTTAGCTGAAAATGGGCCTTTTTTCTATGCTTGTTGGCCTGACTCTTCACCATCTCGTTGCTCCTCTCAATTCTAGTCCTCACCTTGGTATAAAGCTCCTTAATCGCCTTAGCTCTCTTGCTTGCCTCTTAGCTAAACTTGGTGATTATAGGTAGAGGGGCCAAGTCTAGCAGAGTGAGGGGATTCTAGCCATACACAATCTGAAAAGGAGAAAACTTTATGGCCTTACTGGGAGCTCTATTGTAGGTAAGTTCTGCATGAGGCAGTAGCTCCTCCCATCCTTTAATGCTCTTCTTTACCAATACCCTGAGTAGTGTACCCAAGGTTCTGTTGGTAACTTTAGTTTGACCATCCATCTGGGGGTGGTAGGTGGTATTAAATTTGAGTAGAATACCCATCTTTATTCATGACGTTAGGTAGAAATGGCTTAGAAACTTGGTATCTCTCTGATGCCATGCTTTTAGGAATCCCATGCAGCCGGACTACTTCTATGAAATGCAGATTAGTCACATTAGATGCATCATAGGTAGTATGATAAGGGATGAAGTGGGTCATCCTAAAGAATCTGTCAACCAGCACCATGATTGAATCCTTACTCCTCTGTGTCCTTGGCAGCCCTGTGATGAAATCCAAGCTGATATCCTCCCAAGGGGCTTAGTGGAATTGGCAGTGGGGAGTAGAGTCCTTAGGGTAGAACATGACTCTTAGCTAGCTGGAAGGTATAGCATCTCTTGACAAAATGCTCAACATCCTTGGCCATTTTAGGCTAGTAATAATGCGCTTTAACCATGAAACAAGTCTTATCAACCCTAAAATGGCCAACAAAGCTCCTCCATGAACCTCCTGAAATAATAGCTCTCTGATTCCACTCTTGGGAATACACAATCTACTTTCTTTGAAAAGGAAGCTTTCATCAAGTTGGAATGCCCCTGAGGATGGTGAGAGAACTTCTTAAATAACTCCTTAATGTATTGTAATAGCCTAACCCTAAATCATGTTTATTTACTTAATTACATCATGTTTATGTTTTCTTTTCTCGCATCTATTTATCGCATTTAATCATCCAGGTGGGAAAAAAATTCATTTAGACCCTCACTTTGCAATTCGGGTTCTTTTTTTATTAATGAAAATTTTAAGAACATTGGTAGTATGCCATGATAATTATAATCTAAGTGATTTAATTTATTTTTCTGCAACATCACAAAAATTTAAATTCGAATTACATAAAAACATTTTCGTTATGGAGCATTTTATTACGGAGAGCAATTTATTATGGCCTAATTTAAAGCCCAACAATCTTGCTTAATTAAACATAGCTAAATACCATGATTTAAGCCTAATTATAATTAGCTAAAAGCTACGTTTTGAGGTTAAAGCTCAGCCAAGTAAAGTCCTTAGATCATTCAACCCAAGGGGGAAAAAAAATATCACACAACCTCTCCCCTCTTCTCTCGACCCAGCCACCCCCTTGACTGTGTTGCTATTTTGCCACCACCGAAGCAGCCCTCTAACCACTAGTTTGCCACCTTGACAGCCAGCTACCACCTCCTCTTAGCCTCACCCTCATTAACCACTTTTTCCTCCGCTTTCCTAGGCATTAAAATGAGTAATCCTAACTTTGGTTTTTTAGATTTTTGGTTTTGATTCTTGTTTAAGTTGATTTGAGTTTTAGTCATGTTATTTAGATGGAAATAAGAGTTATTTTAATGTTTTTAATTGTGGTTAAACTTGAAGCATGCTAGGGTTTAGGGTTGCCCATGATCATGCTAGCTTAAGCTTTAAGTGATGTTTATGGATTATTTTGCATTTGTTTTGGTAATCTTTAGCATCATAAATGATCATGGTGGTGTTGGTGTGGTTTTGGATGAGTTATAAAGGTAAATCTAAGTTGGCCATAATCTTGGGTTTTAATGCTTATGCATGGCTTGGCTTTCTTTCAGTATCAAGCATGTTATTTGTGTATACTTGGATGAGTAATGAATCTTTAATGTGTCTTTTAACCTGGAAAAATGACTTGGTTTGATTCTTGAAATAGGGATGGATTATCGGAATTTCTCCAATTGATTATAAAAGGTCATTTTGCTCTTTTATACAAATAAGTAAGATCATAGATGTGTTTTGAGTGGGTTTGAAAAAGACAAGAATTGAAAATTTGATGCAGATGATGATGGTGTGAAATTGAGTAATATGGCTTTGTAAGGTGATGAGAAGGACCAAGGCTTTGTTAAATGATTTTAGGGAGTGATTTTCGATGAGGAATTATGCGAAAAGAAAGGGGAAAACTAAAACAGTAGGGCTATGAACAGACCGAAAATAGGGTCCACTTTGAGATTAAACTGGTACTATTTGGCCAGTTGAAAAATTGTGATTTTTGGTGAGTAGATAGATAAGTGCTTTATCTTTCAAATTCCTTTTGAATCGCTTTAATCCAAGCTCTATGGAAAATGTTATAGCCGTTTTGCTAGGACTGCGCAGGATAGACAGAAGTTGGCACAATTGTGTTCTTGCCCACTTTTGGGAACCCTATTGTAGGAATTATGTTTTATTTTGCAAATGGAAGTTTTGTGGGACTTTTAAGCTTTCTATATTGGGGAATTAGGTACTAAGCTGAGGTCGGGAGATTACGTTATGAGTTATTTATTTTAGCTCTTATTAAGACTTTATTTTTTTAAACTAAAACTATCAACTTTGAAAATAAATACATTTGCTACTATATGCTCCTATAATGATATTTTTGAACAGAATCAGAGGCCAATGTATCATTTCCTCCCCTTTTTGTGTAAAATCATACTTAGTGAGATTTCATTAAAAGTCCTAGGTACGTTCATTGCCTGTATATTTAGAAATCAGCACATAATTATCAAAGTTATAATGTTTTGGTAAATACATTAATGAATCAGTTTAATCAGTGATTTGTCATATAGTTAGTGACCCCATCAGTTATCCGTGCAACTCCAGGCCGGGTCCCCTGATTGGCTTGGCAAGTGCACACCTATCTACAGATCATAACAGTTACCAGGGGTACACTATCAGATAATAATCAGAAAAGTACTTTTATGTTTATCTCATTCCCTATTTTAAATTAAAATGAATTACAATGTGGCCTAACCAACTTTTCAATGAACATTTAATAATATAGGAACACATGTACTGAGCTTCAGCTTTTCGAAATGTTTTCATGTTTTATTTTGGGTAAATGGTCAGTGAATCGCCCTCAGGATAGCAGGCCGACTGGAGGAGATAAGTGAGCAATGAAGTGTGAAAGAAACAGTGGTGTATTGGTTCTAAATGTTTTTAGCACTGTATTTTGAAATATTCTGATGTTAGAACTATGTACTCTGTAAAGGGTTGCCATATTTTGGCGTAAACTTTAGGATTATTAGAAATCGTTTATGTATGGTGCTGATGGTTTATGGTTGTGTGAATGCCTTGTGGAGGTAAACGATGTGTGGCTCTATCATGTTTATTATTCATAAGCAAAGCCTCATCCTTTTTGGGTGGCAGTAATGCCCCAGTCATTGCGTTGTCACTTCTAATTAGTGAAATTAATGCAGAGAATGTTCTGTAGGTTATGTGAATCTAGGGTGTTACATGTTTTCATCAACTCTATACTACTCTTTGACCATCTCAAAGCCAAGAACTTTACAATCCAAGGTAGATAGAAGTAGATACCTTCTTAAAGGGGCATCAGCACCCTTATTGAGCTTTCTAGACTTGTAATAGATCATAAAATGGAAGGACTGTAAGTACTCAACTTATTTAGCATGTCTTAGGTTACATTTATGCTGTCCTTTAATGAATTTGAAGGCTTTATGATCTGAATGCAGAATAAATTCACCACTAATCAAACAATACCTCCAATGCTCTAATGCCCTGATGATTGCATAGAACTCCTTATTATAAGTGGAGAATTTTCTTCTTGCACCATTTAGTTTGTCACTGAAGTAGGTCACAAGTCTCCCTTCCTGAGTCAACACAGCTCCTATTCTAACCCTGGAAGCATCACACTCTACCTCAAAGACTTTGGCAAAGTTTGGTAAGGTAGGAATAGAGGCACAGGTGAGCTTGTCTTTGATGAGTTCAAAGGCCCTTTGAGCCTGATCAGACCACTCAAACTTCTTACCTTTGAGCGCTTTAGTGACTAGACCCATAAGTGAGCTGAAATTTCTCGTAAATATTCTATAAGATGAAGTTAAGCCGTGAAAGCTCCTGACCTGCTGGATAGAGGTAGGAACTGACTACTCCTTGATGGCTCTAATCTTGTCATCATCAACCTAGATGCCCAGAGCTGACTAGGAACTGGACTTAAGGGGTGAAAAGTGACACTTCTCAAGGTTTCCATATAACTTCTCCTAGAACAGAATGTGGAGTACTTCATGCAAATGCTGGGCATGCTCTTCTTTAGTATGGCTATAGGCCAGAATGTCATCAAAATAAACCACCACTGACTTCCCTATCAAAGGCTTGAGCACCTCATTCATCAGCCTCATAAAGGTGCTGTGAGCATTGGTCAAACCAAAGGCATCACTAAACATTCATACAGCCTTAATTTGGTCTTAAAGGTTATGTTTCACTCATCCCCCTCATAGATTCTGATATGGTAGTATCCAGTCCTAAGGTCAATTTTTGAGAATATTGTAGAACCATATAGCTCATCAAGAAGGTCTTCTAATCTAGGAATAGGGTACTTATACTTTATAGTAATCTTATTTATGGCCCTGTTGTCCACACACATTCTCATACGCCTATCTCTCTTAGGCACTAGCAAGGCTAGAACTACACAGGGGGCTCGAACTCTCCTTAATCATGCCTTTAGCTAGTAGTTCATCTACCTGCCTTTGGATCTCATTGGTCTCTTGGGGATTCACTCTGTATGCATCCATCTTGGGGAGGACAAAACCAGGGACAAGGTTAATTTTATGTTGCATGGATCTCTTTAGGGTTGTTATGATTTTTCGCTAGTATACGGTTATTGTCGTAATACTAACGGGTGTCGATCCTCAGGGATGGATGTGAAATTAGCTCACTAAGCATTTTCAAAATTAAAACTAAATAATGGATTGAACAGAACCAAGGTCAAGTTAATCCACCAAACAAATTTAATAGACCAAATAAGCAAAAGAAATTGATTTCCGAAACTGTGAATAATATTCTAGTCTACAAAAGAAACGACCAAATAAAAGCTAAGCACCAAATTGCAAATAGATCAACCCACCAACATTTAGTTAAATGTTGAAGTCATCCATCCATCCGAATAAATTAGCAAACTCGAAGATTGAATTGTTCAGAGCAGCAGAGCATGAGAATAAAGTAACAATTTCATTGTTTAATGCAAATTACTACATCCAAATCAGGCAAAGTCTAACTCAACATCTCTTAAATTGAAACAAAAACTAGAACAATTATAGACTTGAGAATCTAGGCTGAATTAGAACTAAACCAGTAGTAGAACACCAAGAACAAGAAGACCCTCTAACTACTCTCTACTCCTATTGAACGAATTTGAATTTGAACAAAAGGAAAACAAAAGCTCCAATTCGAGTGAGTACTTCAACCTAATCTGCCTGCTTGCTGCTACTCTACTATGCTACTACCCTAATCTGCTCTCCTCTCTTGCTTTCTGCCTTTGAAGCCTCCATTAAAACCTCTTGAAGAATGCTACTGCCTCCCCCCCTTCGTTTGCCCTTCAATCAACTCTGCAACTAATGAATCAATGACAATGATGATGATGGATTAAATGTTCTAGGGGGAGAGAGAGTAACGAACGAGACTGGGGAAGATGAAAAGGTGAGAGGTCACGGGCTTGTGAACTGGGCCGTGCTCTGTTCATGGCTTCGGGTTTCTGGGGGCCTGGGGTTGTAAGGATGAAGAAGAAGAAGTAAAGAGGTGGAGATAGGGGGGCTGGGAATCACGTGCTGGCACATGGTGTTTAAGTGGGAAGGGAGAGGAGAGCAGGCTGGGAATGGAGGAAGGTGCAGACTGGGCCTAGCCCAGCGAGAGAAAGAAGAGGCAAAACGGGGCCAGGCCCACAGAGGGAGAAAAGGAGAGAGGGAAAGGGAAAGGTAAAAATGGGCTGGGATCCGGGCCTTGGTGAGCACTAGGCCGCTGACTAGGCTGATTCTTCTTCTTCTTCTTTTCTCTATCCATTGCTTGTTATGACCCAATCTAATTTTGATTCAATTTTCTCTCTTTTTCTTCAAGCAATTTATTTATTCTTCAAATGTGTCAAATTCCTACAAAATAAATAAAACTAATATTAAAATTCTTAAATTAATAATTTATTTCGAGCAAAAATTAGATAATAAAAGGGCGTAAAATATCATAATTTTAGGTTAAACAAATACCCCCACACCTAAGTTTTGCTCGTCCTCAAGTAAAACAAAACTAAAAATCCTAGAAAAAGAAAATAAAACAAAATCCTAACTCACTTTCATAGGAATCACGATTGTACTTAGCATGTACAACAAGCCCTTTAAAACCCTAGGTTACCTCTAGTGGATGAGTAAGGTCTCGTGAGGATTTACAGAAGATATACCCACAAAATCTATAAAAGAAAACATAAACAAAAACTCGAAAAAAATTTTTTTTTATTTGTTTCAAAAAAATAATATATACAAAATTGGAGAAGGATATAGACACATTCTAATCAACTAAATCACTTATGTAGCAAAGATGTTGGCCTGCATATAAACAAAATGTACTCATCAAGGCTCTCTACCCCATAAATGACATCAAAGCACTAACTTTTCACCCAATTGGGATTTTGAATCCATTCCAGTGCTCGTGTGTAAGTGTGCCATCATCTTGGGGCTCAGGTTTACCAAAATCAAACACAATCCCACTTGACTGACACAAATTATGTTATTGACTTATTAATATTGGAAGCAAGCTTTCCCAGTAGCAGTATTGCCTCAAAGGGTAACACCCAGTAGCACGTGCCTCAAAGGGTAACGTCCAGTAGCGCATGCTTCAAAGGGATACTTGTCATTCCAAATTTCATTCTATTTCCTTTTTCTTTTCATTTCATTTTTTTTTCCAGAAAGCAAACAAAAAACCAAAGTAATTGTGTCAAAAACAAGTGGGAGAGCCAATCGTGGAAAACTAAGACCTTAAGACAATGTGGATGATATAATTAGGGATTGGATTACACAGCAATAATGAACAAATGGAGTTAGAATTAGGGCTTAGAAAGATACACTGAGAATGGAGACCTAACATGCACATCAGTTCATATGCAAGCTATAAATTAAAGTACAGGGGATTTAAACTGATCAGAATAGTACGAAGCGTCCCAAAAACAAAACAAAAATCTTTTTGGATTTTTAAATTTTCAAATTTTAAATTGTTTTAAAATTTTCTTTTCAAAGTTTCCCCACCCCCACCCCCACCTCCACACCTAAATCTCACAATATCCTCATTGGAAGTGAAAAGAAACAGACAAAAGAAAAAAACTAAAAAGAAAAATGAAAATACAAAAAGAAGACTAAAACTCAAAAAGAAAGAAAAATAACATGACTCTAAAACTCAAAAAGAAAACAATAAAAAGAAAACAAAGCAACAAATATATACAAACAAAAACAAAATAAAAAGAATAGATAAAGAGGAACATTTATACCAGGTTAGGTGTAGAATTACACCTAAGCTATGCGTCCAGAAATGTGCTTAGATAGAGGCTCATAGAGCATCAACAACTCCATATCAAATGAAACATCGCTACTTAAATCAAAACATGTTAGAGCGCAAAGTAGCTTGTCAAATACAGAAGCCCAACTCTCAATAAAATCAACACAGAAGAAACAAGAAAGTCGGCACCAAGTAAAGTGCATCCACCACAATAATGCAGCACAAGTAAGGGCCCGCTTCAATTTGTCAAACTGTTGGGCCCAATCAGAAAATAGATAGACGTACTAAAAGTAGCCAGCAAGTAGGTCATTGGCCTATAAAGTATATCATCATGAATGAGCAGCCCAGGCAAAATAAGGGGTCCTAAGTCCATAAGTCCTTTAAGTTCAATGTGCATAGGAGTCTGTTCTAAATCAAAATGTTCAGTGACAATAGCATCAGACTCAATAAATTTAGACTTGTGAAATTTAAAAAAAAGTGAGGGTGGATGGGGTCAAAAGAAAAAGATTCGTATTCAGCACACAGATTCACATCCAAACCCACATTAACATCAAACTCACGTGAAAAATATTCATATTCTATAGAAAGAATATCATCACTAAAGTCCAATCTAGTGGGTTCATGTGTCTCCTCACATTGCCTCTGTAAAATAGGTTCTTTTGACTCATCGAAATCACGATGCTCAATTTCAGGTGTGATGCTCATATTTAATTCACTAGCACTCTCAAGGTCTTCACCCTCCTCAAACTCATGAGAATGATGAAAAGGGGCAGGTGGGTCGGCAAAAACTAGGGCATCCTTAGTGACGTCCGTAGGTGAGCTAAAATTTTGGTGCAGGGGCAGGGGATAGAGACAAAAGGAAGTCACTCTCTTGACCTAGACTAGGCAAAGGCATCTCTTCATTCAAGTTAGGCCCATCATAATAAGAGGGCTCAAAATTATCGTTGAGACTAACTTCAGGTTTAGGAGATCCTAAACTAGAGTCAGGCTCATTATAATTCTCCTTACTTTGACTAAAATATTGAGAATATTCAGCAATGCTCACTTTCATGTTCTCTATCATTTCATCAGTCAATTCATTGATCTTCTTTTCCACACTTGCACAGGTAGCATCAATATAAGCACGAAAAGGGTAAGTAAGAACATCATGGTCATAAGAATCACAATAATCTCACAACACAGGAGATATATAAGAATAAGATGGGTCATATAAGTTTATAAAATGATCCTGGAGGGAAGGATTAACAAGAAAAACAGACTCATCAGAAGTTGGATATCCAAAATTATTTTTACCTTGTTCAAACGCATAGGTATTCCAAGCTAGCTTTTCAAAGAAATCTCATACCTCATCTTGAGTTTTAGATAATAAACCTAGCACACCTCAAGGATAAATAAACTCAACATAACCCCAAGATTTAGAATTCAAACCCACAGCGATGACCTCAAAAATTTCCTATTTTTGAAAATTTTGATGTAATTGAGCATGATAATTATTAAGTTGCAATAAATAACTCCAGAAAGGTTCACGCTCGAATTATGGGAAATTAAAAGCTGGCATTCTTAAATCTAGTGTTTTTTTCAATTTTAAGAATTTTTAAATTTTTTTTTGGATTTCAAGTTTTAGTTTTTTACTTTTTTTTAGGAAAGAAAATGCATCTAGAATACTATTTACAAACCAATGACTAAAACAAAAAGAAGAGACTCAAATAATTAAGTGAATAAAACAAAATAAACTAACAAAAATAAAACTATACTACCAAAATAAAAGAAAGACCAAAAATACTTAAACATCGCACAAAATATAAAATGAACACAAACATAGAAGAAGAGCATTTTTTTACTATTTTTTTCTTGTTGACACACAAAAACGGAAATAGAAATAAATTCAATCGAAAACAAAAACAAATACAGAAAGACAACTGAAACTAAAACAAAATAGAAAATAAACTAAAACCTAAACAAGCTAAATCTAAAGAATAAAACTAAAATAGAAAATAAAACTCCCCAAATCAGAACTAAATAGGCAGAAAATTCCATACCATCACAAGGGACAGAAATATATTTTTTCTCAAATTTTTTGTGTCCCCAAACAGTGCAGAAAAATGCAAACATATTATTAAGTCCAAAATTCACAGAAAAATCACGACAGTTTCAACAATTTCAAAACAATTCATACAAACTCTAAACATTATGCTGAATCTAGGAAAAATATTAAAAAAGCAAAAATCACACTAAAATTTGCCCAAAAAATTCGAACAGCATATGAACTGTTGAAAAATCTGCACTGATTTTTTTTCTCCGGATCAGTTCTACTTTGTTTCTTTTGCTGTACATCAACCAAATTTGTTAATACTATTTTTTTTTTCTAGCAAACAATAAACTCTAAAAATAAAATAATCTCAACAAAATCAAACATCAAAATACTAACTAAATTCAAAATCAAAACTAAACTAAAATTTTGAAACGAATTAACGACTCAACTAAAACTAAAAATCACAACTCTAAAATTAAAATAAAAACAACTCGAACGAATCTAATAATTAAACTATGGCTTGAGGAAACCTAATTTTATAACGCCATCCCCGGCAACAGCGCCAAAAACTTGTTGTGATTTTCCGCAAGTATACGGATATCGTCGTAATACTAACGGATGTCGATCCTCAGGGATGGATGTGAAATTAGCTCACCAAGCATTTTCGAAATTAAAACTAAATAATAGATTGAGCAGAAACAAGGTCAAGTTAATCCACCAAACAAATTTAGTAGACCAAATAAGCAAAAGAAATTGATTTACGAAACTGTGAATAATATTCTAGTCTGCAAAAGAAACGACCAAATAAATGCTAAGCACCAAATTGCAAATAGATCAACCCACCAACATTTAGTTGAATGTTGAATTCATCCATCCATCCAAATAAATTAGCAGACTCGAAGATTGAATTGTTCAGAGCAGCAAAGCATGAGAATAAAGCAACGATTTCATTGTTTAATGCAAATTACTACATCCAAATCAGGCAAACTCAACTCAACATCTCTTAAATTGAAACAAAAACTAGAACTATTATAGACTTGAGAACCTGGGCTGAATTAGAACTAAACCAGCAGTAGAACACCAAGAACAAGAACACCCTCCAACTACTCTATACTCCTACTGAACAAATTTGAATCTGAACAAAAGGAAAATGAAAGCTCCAATTCGTGTGAGTACTTCAACCTAATCTATCTGCTTGCTGCTACTCTACTATGCTACTACCCTAATCTACTCTCCTCTCTTGCTTTCTGCCTTCGAAGCCTCCATTAAAACCTCTTGAAGAATGCCACAGCCTCCCCCTCTGCGTTTGCCTTTCAATCAACTCTGTAACTGATGAATCAATGACGGTGATGATGGTGCATTAAATGTTTTGGGGGGAGAGAGAGTAACGAACGAGAATGGGAAAGATGAAAAGGTGAGAGGTCACATGCTTGTTGGCCGGGCCGTGCTCTATTCATGGCTTTGTGTTTCTAGGGGTCTGGGTTTGTAAGGATGAAGAAGAAGAAGTAAAGGGGTGGAGATAGGGGGCTGGGAATCACGTGCTGGCACATGGTGTTCAAGTGGGAAGGGAGAGAAAAGCAGGCTAGGAATGGAGGAAGCTACAGACTGGGCCTAGCCTAGCGAGAGAATGAAGAGGCAAAATGGGGCTAGGCCCGTAGAGGGAGAAAAGGAGAGAGGGAGAGGGAAAGGGAAAAGGAAAGGCATAAATGGGCTGGGATCCGGGCCTCGGTGAGCACTAGGCTGCTGACTGGGCTGATTCTTCTTCTTCTTTTCTCTATCCATTGCTTGTTATGACCCAATCTAATTTTGATTCAATTTTCTCTCTTTTTCTTCAAGCGATTTATTTATTCTTCAAATGTGTTAAATTCTTACAAAATAAATAAAACTAATATTAAAATTCTTAAATTAATAATTTATTTCGAGCAAAAATTAGATAATAAAAGGGCATAAAATATCGTAATTTTAGGTTGAACAAGGGTAAACCAGGTGGTATTTCAGTAGGACAGACATGCTTGTACTGAAGCAGGAGAGGTTACATCAAAGGACAGATAGTGAATGGGGTGCTTCCTGGCTCAAGGTTTAACAGGATTAACTTTTAAGCTGACTGAAACTCATATTATTAGGAAATGAGGAGAGTTGTAAGGAATACATCAAGATGAGGAGACTTTTTTGGGTTTCCAGGCTTGAGAAGGTTTGAGGGTAATCAGGGTAATTTTCTTATGGTCTTTAACAAAGGTGTATGTGGTCAACCTCCCATCATGCATAACCCCCTTAATAAATAACCAAAGGTTTGCCTAAGAGTATATGATAGGCATCCATAGGAATTACATCACACCATATCTCATCCTTATACCCTTTCCTAATAGATAAAGAAACTAAGCATTTGGAAGAAATCTGGATACCTTTTCCTTGGTTAAGCCACTAAATGGTGTAAGGACATAGGTGGGGTATAGTAGGAAGTTTCAGCTTATCCACTAAGATTTTAGAGGCCACATTGGTGTAGTTACCCCTAGCTATGATCAGTGAGCAAATATTCTCTCCAATCGTGCATCTGGTATGGAAGATTACTTCCCTTTATTCCTACTTTTTAGGTGCTGCTAGGCTACTCAAGGCTCTCCACTAAAATCTCTCCCTCATCTAGATCTTCCACTTATTCCTCTAAATCTTCAGTTAGGAAGAGCTCCTTATCTCCATCTTCTTCTGGTTCCTCCATGCTCTCACAAATGTTTTGATACTCAGCTAAGGTCACTACTCTTTTGTTTGAGCACTCACAAGCTATATGGCCCAAATCTTGACATCTAGATCATCTTCTAGCATCAACTGGCTTAGGAGCAGGCGTAACTGGTGTTTTTGGGACAGCGAGTAAAATGGTTCAGTTTTATGGAGGGTAGTTGGGTCTAGAAGGGTTCAGAGGTGGTTTTTGGAAAGAGTACGATCTGTTTGGGGGCTTATTAGCTTCTCCCTTTCCCTTACCCTTCCTCTACATTTCAACTTTGTAAACTAAAGAACTAAGCTCATTTAAGGTGGTGTAAGGGTGCATTTCCACCACATGAACTATCTTCTCATCCAACCCAGCAAAATATCTAACCAAAGTCTGGGTTTCATCCTCCCTAAGATCACATTTGAGCAACAGCTACTCAAATTCCCTGGTGTACTCTTCCCCACTCTTCATACCTTGTTTCAAGTTGTGGAGTTTGCGATAATCATTTTATAGGTAGTAGTCAGGCAAGATTTAGCTTTCAGCTTTTCTTTCATCAATCTTGCCTTTTCTCTTCCTTACCCTCTTGTCTACCACCTTAAACCACCAAATTAAAGCATATTTTCTAAGCTTCAATGCCATAAACTTGACCTTTTCCTCATCAGGGATCTATTTGTACTCAAAGACTCCACAGTTTGAAGCTAGTATGAGAATACATCAGGGTCAAGCTGTCATTCAAATTTAGGGATGTCAACCCTGAAATCATTCCTACTTCCTTTATTCCTCCTATGGTGCCTCATACTCCTACCTCTAGAAGAAGCGTCACTAGAAGAGGTGAAAGGGTTATCATCATCTTCCTGTTCAGATGGTGCTGAACTAGAATCTTCATGCTTGCTGTTACGATGAGATCTTTTAAGGCTTCTGCTTCATTCTCTCATGAGCTTGCCCAGCTGATCCTGGAGATATTTGACCCTTCCCTTAAGCTCAGCTTTCTCCCTAAGTGCTTGATCAGCAATCTATTCTATTGTGAGGCTAGATGACATGATGTAGGTTCTTTCTGGACTGGGATTGTGTTTGGGCTAATTGGGTTGAGTTCAGGTTACAGAAAGGTCATAAGAGAGTTACCAAGGCTCTGATACCACTTAATGTACCTAGCCTTACTCAGCCTTTAGACCAAGAACTCTTAAAGCTACAAGCGCACTCAAACAGTTTGAGTTAGAGTTGAAAAATCAAGTGATCAGTCAAGTGATATAGAAATACCACACTTGAAGATCACTTAGCACTCCTTTAAGGCTTCTTTTGGATATAGAAACACCACCAAGGAGAACTAAAATGACCTAGTGTATCACCACTTGAGCTGCCAACTCAAGATATAGCCACTAGGAATTTAGGGGATAAACTAAGTTAAAACGCAAGTTCTGATCCATTTCATAAGCTGCCCTCATTACAAAAGGAGAGAAGTTTATACAAGACCTTCTCTTTAGCAAAGCTAACTACTACACGTCAACAAAAACAAAGAACCAGATGCCAATCAAGTCACTTTAGGGAAAATACAAACAGCCTAGGGTATTATAAGCAAATTTGAGCTGAAAACTAGTGAACTAATGACGCCTATTTGGGTCTTTTAGCTTAATTAGATGAGGTGTCGACCTTCTTATATATAGGCTAGTGTAAGCTCTCAAGACAACCCTTAAGTAGGCTAAAATGCAACTTTTAGCACACTTATCTATGTTAATCATCATTCTGCCAGTAGGTATAGCACGCTGGGTAACTACTTTGTACCTAACTTTAGCTGGTTAATAGCAAGCTATAAGGGAGCTAATTACCAGCTTTTAACAGCTCATTTGATAAATATTTAGACATCCTTTCTTGGCCTGAATGCACATGAGAGAAACATGCCAAGAAGTCTTCGAAATTCCCTTCAAAATTGAAGTATGCAGGGTTGCAGTCCAGGATGCACTGTCTAGACTTTGCTTCTAGTTGTTTGACCTTCTATGCTTCAAATTGGCTAGAACTTGATTTTTTGGGTTAATAACAAGTTGGGCTAAAGATGTGAGGGACTAATGAGCCCTCACCTACTCATGATCAATGCTGATCATAGTCACAAACTTAGGCCAGAAACTAGCTGAACTGGCAGTGATTAGGTCTGCTTACTGGAGGTGTTCCCTAACCAGTGTCATGGTGTTCTTGATCTCCTCTAACCTTGGACATGCTACCTGAGCCTCATCATGCTTACGGGAGTTCTTAGCGCCTTAATCCCCATCAATTAAGGAAATGAATCTTCACGATTGTGTTGTCAGACCTACATTAATGTATTAACGACCAACAAAGATGAAATTTTTTTATTTGTTTCAATTTGTAAAATTGAAGATACGAAATTAAATAAAGAATATTTGACTGAACTCAAAAATATTACATTAAAGGAAGATTTAATATCAACATCACCAACTGTATGTTTAACTAAATTATTTGATAAATGCGAAACTTCAAACTTATTAGCAATTGTAGACACTTAAGATTTAAAAATTAAAATTAACATTCTAAAGAAGAAGTAAAAGAACTACAATAGGAATTATGTCCAAACAAAAGATCTTGAAATATAAACAAGATCAGCATAATAGCACATAAATCATCTTCCTCTGGCACGCAACAAGATAATATTTCAATTTCCACTGAAGACCCTTCTAATCAACAATTTGTATCCATTATTGTATTAGTTTTTAAAAATATTATAGTTTTATTACTCTAAGAATAAAAGATACTTTTGAAATGAATGCAATAGCAGTCCTTCATAGTGGCGCAGATCAAAATTGCATGAAAGAAGGATTGATACCATCTTAGCATTATGAAAAAACAACTTCATAGTGCTAATTGACCAACGTTGCAAATTAAATATGAACTATCAAATGCATATATTTGGACTCAAGGATGTTGCTTCAAAAATTCATTCATTCAAGTTACAAGGATCTGTCAAGTAGTTACTCCAGGAACCCCATTTATCACTCAAATTTATCCGTTTAAGGTAGATCAATGGAGTCTCATACTAAAATAATGGAAAAAACTATTTCTTTTAAATCTAGCACTCCAATCTATCAAAAGATTTGACATACTTCAAACCTTGTTTATATTCAAGCAAATTAACATGCATTTGCTGAATAGTGACACGTACATGCTAAAACAAGAAAAATTCATATTAAAAGAGGACTAAATCACTATTCAAAAGACAAAGAGGTCATATTAAAATGCACAAGAGATATTGATGAAAGATTACTAAATATGATATAGAAGGATAATGAACCCACATTACAATAATTAATATAAGCATTTGAAGTAATGAAAATTCAATATCTACAGGAGAGGTCCAAATAGATAAATGGTCTATTATCTGTAGCTTAGTTATTAATAGAATTAGAAAAATATTGGAGTCAGAACCTTGAAATAGTTAAAAATATGTTAATGAGTTATGAAATAATATAGCAATAGGTGCATGCCAAATTCAAGTAGAGTCATTCATGATACCATTCCAAATGGAACTCAACATTTATGATTTACATACATCTTAAAATGATTTAAAACCTTCAAAATTATTTTCAAAAAATCATTTGTAAAAACAATTTGCTTTGAGATTTATAAAACCATTCTTTAATCAAATTTCTGACAACAATCCTTCAAGGATAAAAACAGCTCTTAATATGTCAATATGAGTCGAGATAAAAATAGAAAGACGCAAACTCATCCTCAATATTTGTAATAACCCGACCATAACCCATATTTATTTATTTAAATCATCTTTATTTATTTCATTAATCATGTTTATTCATTTACTTTATCATGTTTATTGACCTAATCACTCATGGTTATTTGTTTGACCAAATCATGTTTATTAAATTCAATTACACTCAATTTATTTATTGAATGAATTCCATTATGTTATTTAAAATTTTCACCTTCATTTATCGTATTTAATCATTCCAGTTGGGAGATATTTTATTTTGGGTACTACTTTGCAACTCAAGTTTCATTGATTGTTAATTCGAGTTTCGTTGATTGATTAAATGTCGGGTGAATCGACATTAGGCCTCGGTGAGTATAAATTAGTGAACAATTATTTTCTTACCCTTGGTAAACTTTAATCCTGAGTAATATAAAATTTTTCCAACATTTCGAATAATATTTCAAGCCCAAACTTAGCTTGTTGGGTCTAAGACAAAAGCCCGAAACCTTGCTAACTTTGTTATTATACTAATTGCTAATGTTAGCAGTTAATTTTAATTAGCAAAAAGCTATTTTTTGGATTGAAAATTTACAGCCATAAGTGGCTATAAATTAACAATTTTTACACACAAAATTCAGCAAACAAAGATAACAAAAACCCAACCCTCTTCTTTCTCTCTCTACCTCACGCATGGGCACAAAATAGGGGCAGCAGTGCTGCCAGTTCTGGTGGTTTCTGGCCACTTTTCCAGCCATGTCCTAGCTTCCCCAACTCCCCCTTACTGCTAGCTAATCATTCAAAATAGCCCGCCTCCCTCTAATTCAAGCCTAAAGTGAGGTATATTCCAAAACCCTAACTTGTTTTATCTTGAGTTTTATGGTTGTTTTATTTATGGGCTATGTTTGGATGATCAAATTGATAGTTATTGTGCAATTTTTATTGAGTTTGGAGATATTTGGAGTTATGGGTATTTGATCAAGAGCATGATTTCATGATTTTGTATTTGTTAAATTGCCACTGTCGAAAATTCTGGAAATTATGGGATGGTCCAAAACTTCTGAAATTTTTACTGTAGAGTCTCTATATTATTTGGGATTTTCGGGCACAATTTCATGAATTTTGGATGTGTAATCAGGGGGTTATGGAATTTTGAAAAAAACTACCCTGTTTTGAATACGAATTATGTAATTATGTATTAATGAAGTTGTTTAGAGTTTGGATATGTATATGAGGCCTTAAATGATCTTTTTATATCTGATTGTGGTGTTTTGAAATGATTTCAAGTGAGTTTTATGTGAAAGAAGAAGAGAAAGTTAAATCAGTGAAGGGCTGGAATTTCAGGAAATTAGGGCTGACTTTGGGATTAAACTGGTAATGAATGGTCTAGCAAAAATTATGATTTTTGGTTGGTATATAGTTTGGTGTGTTAGCTTTAAAATTCCTCTTGAATCGCCTCAATCCGAGGTCTGTGGAAAAGGTTATGATCATTTTACCACAGCTGTCAAGATGGACCAAAAACTGACACACTTGTGTTTTAGCCCCATTTTGGAAATCTTATTGTGGGAATCATGCTTTCTATCCTTAATTAAAGTTTTTGAGGACTCTTAATCTTTTCATATTGGGGTCTAGGTCTCCATTTGATGTCTAGAATGAAAGTTATGAATTTTTGAAGTGAACTGACCTGCTTAGGTGTAAATCCGGTTGTTATTGCAATTTCTGTGCAGTGTATACTTGAAGAAAATTCTAAAAATTGTACTGTAGATTGTTCATATTATTTTTGAATTTCCTATAAGATTTCATGAATTTTGGTTGAGTAATTGAAATTTGGTGATTTTTGGAAGCATTTGAATAAATGTGTAAAGAGCATGCAATCATTTCAATCAGGCACTCATTTTGATCATTTTGGTGATTGACTGAGATTGATCATGCACTCATTTTGTGTATTTTGGGCCCAGCATGGTCATTTAGGGGGACATGAATATTCATGGACTTTCATGGAGCTTTTAGCCTGATTAATGAGAAATAAGAAGACAAATATATAAATTGGGTGTTTGTTTATGAGCTGCGAATCATTTTTGGATTTTACAAAGAAAATACAACCTTAGTGAGCTTAATAGCTTCTATTGAGTTCAATGACTCATTTTAGGGTAGAATTCTTTATCTGATGGATTTATGAATGAAATATGAGAAGTGGGGAGAGTTGTAATTCAGAAACCATATTTATCAGATCAAGTTATTACAGTTTATGCTATTTTGAACCAACATATATCTCTTTTTGCCTCAAACCTTTATTACTTACTCACTTCAGCATATATCAAATGCATTTATCAAGTCAATCTAGTGTACTTGCTGTTATCTTGAACCAAGTTATACATCAGTAAGCCTTAAACCCGTATCAGTAACCTATTTCAAAAAAGGCCATAATCACTCTTTCAATTATCACCATCATGGTCTTTTCCTTTGTAATCTCATTTATCTCATTGTGGACTATTTTACTTTCATTTACATATCAAATTTAATTACTTTCATCAATTCAGTTTTGAAGTTATATTGAAATACCGAAGTTATATATACCATATAATTACTCAATTTCTGCTACATATACTTTTACTTACTCAATTATGTGAGTAAAGATTATTTACTGACTACACATACTTACAATGACATTTATGAAACAGAGTTGGGGCCTAGTTATCACTCCCCATTATGCATAAGTGTTATCAAGTCAGAACATATTTATCAAGTCAGATGACATTTACGGAACAACTGACTTGTATCAAGTCAGATGACATTTTTTAAAGGCTCCAGGTACGTCCATTGCCTGTATCTTCAGAAAGAAAATCATGTTTATCAAGTTATAACTCTTAATGAGTTTATCAATGGATCAGTTTATACAGTGATTTGCCATTTAACTTGTGACCCCGTCAGTTATCATCTATAGGGCGTCTGCCCATCATTTACCAGCGCGGCTTCAGGCCAACTCTTGATCGGATTGGCAGGTGTACACCTATGTATAGATCATATCAGTGCAGGGGGGTTCACATCCAGATAATAATGAGTAATTCAGTTTTATATTAATTTCATTTTCATTGTTATTGCTAACTAAATGAATTGTAAAGACGGGTACCCATCAACAGCGTTTTATGCTCATTGTGCAATATACGAATATATGTACTGAGTTTTTGCTCATATTTTCGAATTATTTTTATGTTTTCCATTTTAGGTGATGAAGTATCACATGTTTCTCCATTTAGCAAGCCCTTTCAGAACTCGTCAGATGCTCATAGTGGATTCAACATAGCATGAACATTGGAACCGACCTTAGGGTCAAGTTACTTGTGTGGTGTGGAATGTCAGTTAGTACATGGTATGGTTGAACTATTATGGACTTTGGCCTTGAAGTGTTTCAGTTTAATTGATTTTGTGATTGTGACCATGAGTTGTAAGATTAAATGGTTTCAGTGAGCCTTGTCCTTATCGGGACGGCGGTAGCGCATTCTATTATCAAGTTTTCCGCTGCAATTTTTTGTAAATCATATCATTAGCATTTTGGGGGTGTTATAGATTTGGTATCTGAGCTAAGATTTTAAGGGCCACTGTGAGCTATCAAGTGTTTATGAGTTAGCTATCAAGGTGTGTATGAGTTATGTTGGACCAGTTAAATGAGCTATTGACAATAAGTTCATACGCATTGGCATATATGGAGAAACTATTTTCATTTAGGTGACTCAATCATTTGGTCATATCATGAGATTCAAGCTTGAGCAAAGTGGACTGTGGAACCATTTGGGTCACTTATTGGTGAGGCATGCTCTCATTTATCTGGGAGTTGTATTGTATGTTTCATTTTTCTCATTTGTTTAAATTTTTGCAATCGTGCACTCCGGATGTGTGACCCGTTGAGTTATGAACTCTAGCGTGTGGCCATTGAGCTATTGAAGTATTTCTCTCTGTTTCAGGTATCTATTGTAAGGCTTTAAGCTGGGGTTTTAATCAGTTTTTAGGCGGAACTCTGTCCGTTTTACCCCAGGATTTGAGAGTGTTATTGAGGTATATTAATATACCTGACCTTGAGTACAGCGATGGTTGAAGCCGATGTGGGGATGCCATTTGCAACTTCTTAAGGAATTTATATAGTGTCAAGTTAGATGTAAACCTCTAGATGAGGAAATGCCTTTCGGGGCAATATCTTTGAGGTGAACCAATATGAGATGAGCACTAGAATGAGTGTTTATGTATGGTGATATCAATTAGTAGCTTATGGTGTGCTACTTGGCATTATATGTGTGGAACAAGTAAGATTAAGCTACCATGTATCGAAATTATCTGGTCTTGATACTAAGACTTTACATCAGTAATACTCCCATTACTTCCTGTAATTGACTTATTTCTGCCCTAGTTACCTTGAATTGTTCCGAGGCATCATTTCTTTGCTACTGACACTCTCTTGATTTGTAATGGAGTGTTTATGAAAATTCTCATATGTGGTCTGTGGGGACTTCTTCAAACACATCTGAGTAATTTTTCTTATAGGCGATTCAAACCCTGACAATCATACCCGTTTAATTCTTTATTTCCATAATGGAGCCTATAATGACCCCCGGTGTGCATTTCTGTGTGATTTGCAATCCTTCCTAAGCATATTTGACTCATTCTACTTGCAGCTCGATCACTACTATGTTCATATTTTTACTGTCACCTACTTGAACTCATTGCTTCTATTTGGGCACTATTCGTTTATTGCTTGCAGAGCCTTTGGTTGCTTCAGACCCAGTCATTGAGTGCCCTTTCAGCAATTAAATGTATCCATATTGTTCGTGTTTCTATAACACCGTAACATCATGCTAGCATACTACTCTATGGCCGTGACTGTATGTCGTTATTCAAGTTATTTTGGTAATCCTTTCTTTTCTAGTACAGCCTAGCTTGGTAATGATATACAATGATTTGTGCTATTTTCATCTGCCAGCAGTTTTGAAGTTTATATGCCTACCTAAGACTTCCATTTACTGCAAAATGGATGTCATCATATTCAGTCATAAGATTGACTCCTTCATTTTAAAGTATTGTCCTTTCAAACACCAGATGAATAAAATTTCCCTTCTGTTAGTATTGATACTTATCTTCATCATTTTACGCACATACGGATAGCGTATGACTTTTCAAAAGCCGCTTTGGTAACCTGTTGCATTTCTTCACCTTCATTACTTAATACTCCCTCTGAACTTCATGACATCGATCATTTACCTTACTATCACGACCATCATGAATAAACTGCATGTCTTGTATATGCAGGTCATTTCTATGTCTTGCCTCTTTCATTACGATTCTTCATCCTTTCATTCATTCAGCTTACATGTCAGTCCTTTCTAACCAATAAAGAAATATCTTTGCAAGAGTTCATGTTGTGGTTACATCTCTTTACATTTTAGATTACCCCTCTATCATTTCAATTTACTGAGACCAGTAGGCAGTTGAATGTTTATCTTTTATACACATGCCTCTAGTCGTAGTGCTAGATCCATATTTATTGGACATTCAATCTAGTTTGATTGGTAGATCTGATATCATTATGGGGGTGAACTGACTGTGTACTTATAGGACTAAGATGATTGTTAGCTTGAGAGATGAGGATTGACTAAACATGCATTTCTACGAGCCGAGGGAAGAAAAGCCCTATTTATCCCCTCAATTACATTATGCAAGCAAGTGAATTATCATGTCAGTAATGCATTGAATATTAGTGATTTGTCAACCACACTCGGTATATCCATATCCATATTTACAGTACTCGGTATATCCATATCCATATTTACAGTTGGTGGATTTAGAGATGTTTCATCTGATTTCCCGCAAGCAACATTGATTTTTAGATCAACCTAGTTCTAGGTGCTCACTCCATTTTCAGAGCCCCTATCACATGACCCCCAGTAGAGTTCAAGGGACTACAAATTTAGTGAAGTGAGTTGTTACAGAAGGGAGTTATTTGACCAAGTGTGTCACTGTGGGAAACCCTCGTTTTATATGTGTGAAGAAGGAAGACAGAATCTCATGGTTGTGTACTGCCAACAATAGATGTCTTTTCCGGGAATGAATTGAGGTTTGGATATCACACCTAAACCATGCAACCACAGTTTATCTCTTAAGGGAATGCCCTTTTATAGTCATTCTTACAATTGTTTACTTGTATCATCTTCAAAACTTGATACTATCCAATAGTGCTTAATCTCCATGGCATTTCAACCCGATATTTCCTATTCAGGTGATCTTCCATGTCTTCGCAAACCCATTGTTAAGTGTGCCATGCATTCTTATTCGACCTTATATGGTTGTCAACATTCCAATGCTCTCGACCTTCACCATCTTTATTTCATGATCATGAGTTATCGTTCAATCCGCTGAGAGCTGATTCACACATCTACCCTACATCTCATTTATTCATAATAATATGCTTGTATAACTTGTTCTAAATTCATAATATAATTCAACTCTCATTGGTGTGGGTGATTGCGATTGTCATAATCCCCTTACTCTCCTTATTTTAAACTTCAACTCCCACACATATATCTTACATGCTCATAAGTAAACTTTAGCTTTTCTGTTCAATCTTATTACTGGACTTGAATTGGGTCCATATGAGTAAAGACACATTTCTCATGTCACTTGTTCAATCTATTTACTTATCCATTGGTACTTTGCTCGTTCAATCTATTGATCTATCCATTACATTTTACCGGTTCAATCTATTGATCTATTTATGGCACTTGCAATTCTCACACCTATATCTTATATCTACTCGTCATAAGTGAACTTCAGTAATCTTTATTTAACCTTATTGCCGTACTTGACTTGGCTCCATATGAGCAAATGCATGTTTCATTTCCACTGCAGCCTATTCAATCTATTTATCTATTCATTAGACCTTGCTTATTCAAGATATTCATTTATCCATTGTACCTTGTTTATTCAATCCATTTATTTATCCATTAGCACTTTGCTCGTCTAATCTATTTATCGATCTATTACACTTTGCTTGTCCAATCTAGTTGTCTATCTATTGCACTTATCTCGTTTCCTGTGGCATTATATTTTAGAATTCATGATACACTTATGGTTATCTTTATTCTAACCACCCCATGATAACCTCTCCTTTATTTTTATTTTATTTAGTCTCATTTTTCATTTCTTTTGCATATAATGATTCGCTTGGCTAAGAATTTCGTCACTCTTATCCCTAACTATGGTTATTTCATTGCTCATTATCGACCGAGAGCAGATTCTTGAGTTGTCTGATGAGGAGAGATCATGTGATACATTAGGAATATCAGATGAGGATATTTTGATAAGAGCATAATCTCAAGCACTGTCTAATTATATTGGAGTGAGCCAGAAGAAACATTGAGTACAAGGTTAGAGCTAACCCAAGTAAGCATTACAAGAGGAAATTCAAGCACATGTTGAGATGATACACGACTGACAAAAGAGTTGTGCTGGCAAAATAAGGAAATCACCAAAGTCTCATATGCATTATGAACTTTTTCAAAAGGCTTTTCTACTCCAAGTAGTAAGAGACCGACTATCCAAGGTCAAATATGGACTAGTCACATGGGGCCCTATGATTTATAGAAGGGTTAAATCCTATAGCTTGTTGACTGCACCTACCAGTCAAACTTGAACACGTATATAATGTGTTTTATAGCTCGTTATGGTATCAAAGTCCTTATCAGGGTACACATCAGTTTCCATTAGTGGACAAGGTGATGAACCAATAGTGAGCACCTCCTCACTAGTAATAAGGTTTTTTTTCTTTCGAAGAGAATATCACTTTTGAAGCAAAGTAATTGAGTTCATTGAGGCTATTGTGTTAGAAGTATCGGGATCTACTACTGAAACATGGGATTAAGAAGTTATACAATGCGTACACCCCTTAGTCAGAGTACATTCGACAAATTATACCTCTTCAGAGGAAAGCAATGGGAACCAATGGTCCATGTGTTTTAAAGCAGCATTGCATATAGTTAACCAGTGTTATAAGTTTCGAGGACGAAACTCTTTAAGGGAGAAAGACTGTAATAACCCGACCCTAACCCATATTTATTTATTTAAATCATCTTTATTTATTTCATTAATCATGTTTATTCATTTACTTTATCATGTTTATTGATCTAATCACTCATGGTTATTTGTTTAACCAAATCATGTTTAATAAATTCAATTACACTCAATTTATTTATTTAACGAATTCCATTATGCTATTTAAATTTTCCACCTTCATTTATCGTATTTAATCATCCTGGTTGGGAGATATTTCATTTTGGGTACCACTTTACAACTCAAGTTTCGTTGATTGTTAATTCGAGTTTCATTGATTGATTAAATATCGGGTGAATCGATATTAGGTCTCGGTGAGTATAAATTAGTGATTAATTATTTTCTTACCTTCGGTAAACTTTAATCTAAGTAATATAAAATTTTTCCAACATTTCGAATAATATTTCAAGCCCGAATTTAGCTTGTTGGGCCCAAAACAAAAGTCCAAAACCTTGCTAACTTTGTTATTTCACTAATTGCTCATGTTAGCACCTAATTTTAATTAGTAAAAAGCTACTTTTTGGATTGAAAATTTACAGTCATATGTGGCTATAGATTGACAATTTTTACACACAAAATTCAGCAAACAAAAATAACAAAAACCCAACCCTCTTCTTTCTCTCTCTACCTCACGCATGGGCACAAAATAGGGGCAGCAGTGCTGCCAGTTCTGGTGGTTTCCGACCACTTTTCTGGCCATGTCCCGGCTGCCCCGAGTCCCCCTTACTGCTAGCTATCTTGGCTACCCATCAAAATCATTCAAAACAGCCCTCCTCCCTCTAATTCAAGCCTAAAGTGAGGTATATCCCAAAATCCTAACTTGTTTTATCTTGAGTTTTATGATTGTTTTATTTATAGGCTATGTTTGGATGATCAAATTGATAGTTATTGCGCATATTTTTATTGAGTTTGGAGATGTTTGGAGTTATAGGTATTTGATCAAGAGCATGATTTCATGATTTTGTATTTATTGAATTGCCACTGTCGAAAATTTTGGGAATTATGGGATTGTCCAAAAATTCTAAAATTTTTACTGTAGATTCTCCATATTATTTGGGATTTTTTGGCACAATTTCATGAATTTTGGATATGTAATCAGTGAGTTATGAAATTGTGAAGAAAACTACCCTGTTTTGAATACGAATTATGTAATTATGTATTAATGAAGTTGTTTAGAGTTTAGATATGTATATGAGGCCTTAAATGATCGTTTTATATCTGATTGTGGTGTTTTGAAATGATTTCAAGTGAGTTTTATGTGAAAGAAGAAGAGAAAGTTAAATCAGTGAAGGGCTAGAATTTCAGGAAATTAGGGCTAAATTTGGGATTAAATTGGTAATGAATGGTCCAGCCAAAAATTATGATTTTTGGTGGGTATATATTTCGGTGTGTTAGCTTTAAAATGCCTCTTGAATCGCCTAAATCCGAGGTCTGTGGAAAAGGTTATGGTCGTTTTACCACAGCTATGCAGGATGGACCAAAAACTAACACACTTGAGTTTTAGCCCCATTTTAAGAACCTTATTGTGAGAATCATCCTTTGTGTCCTTAATTAAAGTTTTTGGGGACTTCTTAATCTTTTCATATTGGGGGTTTTAGGTCTCCATTTGGTGTCTAGAATGAAAGTTATGAATTTTTGAAGTGAACTGACCTGCTTAGGTGTAAATCCTGTTGTTATTGCAATTTCTGTGCAGCGTATACTTGGAGAAAAATTTTGAAAATTGTACTGCAGATTACTCATATTATTTTTGAATTTCCTATAATATTTCATGAATTTGGGTTGAGTAATTGAAATTTGATGATTTTTGGAAGCATTTGAATAAATGTGTAAAGAGCAGGCACTCATTTCAATCAGGCACTCATTTTGATCATTTTGGTGATTGACTGAGATTGATCATGCACTCATTTTGTGTATTTTGGGCCAAGCACAGTCATTTAGGGGGACACGAATATTTATGGACTTTCATGGAGCTTTTAGCCTAATTAATGAGAAATAAGAAGACAAATATACAAATGGGGAGTTTGTTTATGAGTTGTGAATCATTTATGGATTTTACAAAGAAAATACAAGCTTAGTGAGCTTAATAGCTTCTATTGAGTTCAATGACTCATTTTGGGGTAGAATTTTTTATCTAATGGATTTATGAATGAAATATGAGAAGTAGGGAGAGTTGTGACTCAGAAACCATATTTCTCAGACCAAGTTATTGTAGTTTATGCTATTTTGAACCAAGATATATCTCTCTTTGCCTCAAACCTTTATTACTTACTCACTTCAGCATATATCAAATACATTTATCAAGCCAATCTAGTGTACTTGCTGTTATCTTGAACCAAGTTATACATCAGCAATCCTTAAACCCGTATCAGTAACCTATTTCAAAAAAGGCCATAACCATTCTTTCAATTATCACCATCAAGGCCTTTTCCTTTGTAATCTCATTTATCTCATTGTGGACTATTTTACTTTCATTTACATATCAAATTTAATTACTTTCATCAATTCAGTTTTGAAGTTATATTGAAATACCCAAGTTATATATACCATATAATTACTCAATTTCTGCTACACATACTTTTACTTACTCAATTATGTGAGTAAAGATTATTTACTGACTACACATACTTACAATGACATTTATAAAACAAAGTTGAGGCCTAGTTATCATTCCCCGTTATGCATAAGTGTTATCAAGTCAGAACATATTTATCAAGTCAGATGACATTTATGAAACAGCTGACTTGTATAAAATTAGATGACATTTTTTAAAGGCTCAAGGTACGTCCATTACCTGTATCTTCAGAAAACAGATCATGTTTATCAAGTTACAACTCTTAATGAGTTTATCAATGGATCAGTTTATACAGTGATTTGCCATTTAACTTGTGACCCCGTCAGTTATCATCTATAGGGCGTCAGCCCATCATTTACCTACACGGCTTCAGGCCAACTCTTGATCGGATTGGCAGGTGTATACCTATGTATAGATCATATCAGTGCAAGGGGCTCACACCCAGATAATAATGAGCAATTCAGTTTTATATTACTTTCATTTTCATTGTTATTGCCAACTAAATGAATTGCAAAGACGGGTACCCATCAACAGTGCTTTTATGCTCATTTTATAATACAAGAATGTATGTACTGAGTTTTTGCTCATATTTTCGAATTGTTTTCATGTTTTCCATTTTAGGTGATGAAGTATCACATGTTTCTCCATTTAGCAAGCCCTTTTGGAACTCGTCAGATGCTCACAGTGGATTCAGCATAGCATGAATATTGGAACCGAGGTCAAATTACTTGTGCGGTATGGAATGTGAGTTAGTACATGGTATGGTTGAACTATTATGGACTTTGGTCTTGAAGTGTTTCAGTTTAATAGATTTTGTGATTGTGAGCACGAGTTACAGGATTAAATGGTTTCAGTGAGCCTTATCCTTATCAGGACGGCGGTAGCACCTTCTATTATCAAGTCTTCCACTGTAATTTTCTGTAAATCATATCATTAGCATTTTGGGGGCGTTACAATATTCAATTCCAATAAGAAACGTATTCCAAGCATTGCCCTAACAAGATTTTCCACCACTTACTTAGGCACAAGCCTCTACCAAACCCATTTAAATGTCAAAACAAACCCCTTCAATAACCCATAAAAATACATTGCAAAGCCTATGACTCAAATGCACCATGTTTTCTTTACCATCTTCAAAGAACCTCAACCGCTTTTTGAACTACGCGAGTTAGTGAAGAACACCTTTATTCCAAAATGCTACCATCAACCAGACCTACCTAATAAAAAAACTAGACAATTTTGTGAACATATTCTTCTTGGGTCTAAATAGATTGAGATTGAACACATTCTAGATAGAATAAACCAAACCAAATCACCTATTACAAATGCAAAATCCTCAAAGTTCTATCAAGAAAAGATTGGCCTATAACCTATACCCCAAAATCCTTTTCTATCTCATTCAATCCTCCATGATATCATTGCATCGATTTCGAAAAGGCCAGGTATAATGCATTCCTTTTGTGTCCATTTAACCATTCTTGGTATCTCAACTTTGACCTAAAATCCAAACGGCCTTCCCAATATGGTTTTTGTTTGAGCACTAAAAGTGTCAAATTAAGTACTTCTAATCACGTAATTTTTATCCGTAATCGAGATTATGTTTGAATTTTATTTGTTTATCATTTGATTTTTGTAGGAAATAATGTTGTCATGAAAATCTGATTTATTAGGCCAAAATAAAAGAAGAAGAAGAAGAAATAAGGGGGAAAAAAAAGAGAAGAACCTAGCCTAGAAGATAAGCCCAGTTGTAGCCTCCTAGTTTCCCAACTCCCTGCTTTCCTTTTCTCAGTAGCCACAAATTGGAAATTGAAGAAAAAATTGGGATTTTGGGTGAAAATTGGAATATGGGTATTATTAGAAAGGTAGAAAATTTGATTTTTATTTGGGCAATCTTTGTAATTAGTAAATTAGCATTAGTATAAATAGAGGCTTTAGGAGACTCTTGGTGATCGTCAATTCATCAATTCTACTTCTCTTCTTCTCTCATAGTATTAGTGTAGTTCTTGAGAATTCTTGTAATTTTTCGTTGAGATTTGATTTCAAGTTCTCGTTTTAATTAAATTCTGAGTTTTAGTTGTCATCAAGTTATTAGTTCAAATATTATTTCTATAGTTTTATTTCAATTCGAATCTCTTACTCTCAAGTTGGAATTTATCTACAAGAGTTCTCTTTCTAGATTCAAGTTCAAATGTAACTCTTAAAGATTCAATCTTTATTCATGGATTTCTTGATTATAGCTCATAATTTCTCCTCTTGAGGTAAGTTCTCTTTTCCTTCTTACTCCGTGGTAGCTTTAGTTTAAGTTTCATGGTTCATGTTTGGGTTATATTAATTCTACCTTATTTCTTTGTTATTAATTTTAGTTTCAATTAGTTCTAGTTAAATTCTAAGTGTTTCATCTTAGTTTAAATTCTTGATTACTATTTGGAATTAATTTTAGTTTGTTTTGATTAGTTTAATAATTAGATTTGAGTAATTAAACTCAACCGATCTCTATGGATGATCCATAAAGTGCTACAACCACGGCTGTGCACTTACGGTTTTATTTCACAGTTTTGAAACACAAACAAATTTTTGGCGCCGTTGTCGGGGATGGTGTTGAAATTTATTATTAGTTTTAATTGTTAAATCACTCCAAATAATTGTTTGAGTCTAGTCCTTATCTGTTTACTTGATTTAGTAGCTTAAATTTAGAGTAGTTGTTGGAATTTGCTTATTTTGTTTGCTTTTAGTAGTTTAATTTATTTGTGTTTTTATTTTTTTCATTCATCACCCTAAAAATTTGAACTTTATTGCTTTCAAAAAAAAGAGAAAAAAATTTAAAAAATTTAAAAAAATCATAAAAAGAAAGAGGGTTTTGATTGCATGAGTGCTTAGGTTAGTGATCCTAATAGCAAACGCTTGAATAGAGTGAAAACCGACCTAAACAATAGTGAATCAAAACCTGAAATTGAGGATAAAAAGATGGGTGAAGCGAGACCGATAACACTTAATGGTAACTTTTATCCACCTAGGACCACTGCACCATCTTGTTTTAATATACCGGCCCTAGAAAATATTACTCTCGAACTTAAACCCCAATATGCCCATATCCTTCCTAAGTTTATGGGTGTAGAGGATGCTACCTCTTTCTACGAGAGTTTGAAGAGGTTTGTTCGATGATGTGTTATTCTAATGTGCCCATTGATGCTGTGCATTTGAAATTCATTCCATTTGCTTTAAAAGATGACGCTAAAAAGTGGATGTATAGCTTACCTGCAAACTCCATTACAAACTAGGATGGGTTTGTGCATGTCTTTTTGCAATTGTACTTCCCTAATAGCAAAATTGTTAAGCTAAGGAATAAAATTAATCAATTTGTGCAAGCTGATGGGGAATCATTTTGGGAACACCTTGATAGGTTTAGAAACCTCTTATCTGAATGTCCTCACCATGGTTTAGACCAAGCCCGTTTATGTCAAATCATTTATAAAGGTCTTGACCAACAAAATAGGACAATGATAGAATCAATGTGTTAAAGGGGTTTTCTTTCTAAATGCCCTGCTAATGCTTAGGAATTCCTAGAGATCTAGCTGAAAAAACCATGTAATTAGAAACCACTAAAGATGACAGCCTACACTCTAGGTATAATAGGACAAAGGGTAGTATACATGTTGTATCTAAATTGAGTCACCTTTAATCTCGATTTGCTGCCCTTGAAAATATGATGAAAGGATTAGTTCTACCGTAATCTCAACCTTCTCAGACTCCTAAAGTTTGCTTCCAGTGCCATGCGTTGGATCATACTTTGAGCACATGCCCCTACTTTGCTCAGCACTTGGCCTCAGGCTAAGAACAGGTGAACATGACCTACCAAAGACCAAAGAATGACCCATATGCTCGTACCTTTAATCCAGGGTGGCGTATTTACCCTAACTTCTCTTGGAGTAATGGAACTAATATGGTACTACCTAATCAATATGGAGGGTTGCGTACAAACCCCTCCCAAACCATGCCAAGGCCTAATTACCAAGGTTTTTCAAATGGGCCTAGACAATCAGTTCCTCCTCCCACAACATCTAATGCCCAGTCTCAGCCTCCTCCTGGTTATAGTGAATTTGATAAATAAATTGACATGGAAAGAATGTTAAACAAAAATAATGAAAGAATTCTTAGAGCAATAGCTGAACAATTCTCGCAGTCCGCTATGGTAAATAGGGAGAAAGGAACCTTCCCTAGTAAGTCTGAGACCAACCCCAAGGGTGGAACCTCCTTTTACTCTGCTCCTGACACTTTTAGGAAGGTTAATGCTATCATAACTTTGAGATCAGGAAAAGTGATTGATAATCATATGGGGATAATTTGAATGAGAAATATAATATACCCCCTACTATTGCCGTTGATGATTCTGAAGAGTCTAAAGAAGATGAGCCTACTGTTACAGTGACCACACCTTCTCCTAAGACTACTTCAACCCCTCCCATATAGGTTCAGAAACCTATAACTCCTTTCCCTAGCCGGATAAAAGGGAAAAATGACTAAACTCATATTGATATGATCAGGGAGACGTTCTCCCAAGTCAAAATTAACATTCCCCTACTGGATGCTCTTTAGCAGATGCCCCCGTATGCTAGATTTCTAAAGGAACTTTGCACCACTAAGAGGGCAACTGTTGTGCCGAAGAGAGCTTTCTTAGCCTCTAATGTTAGCTCCATTATCTCTAATCAAATTCCTATCAAATACAAAGACCCCGGTTGCCTTACTATTTCCATAGTGATAGGTGATCAGTTCACTCATAGTGCTTTACTGGACTTGGGAGCTAGTGTAAACTTGCTTCCATTCACTGTTTATGAGAGACTTAGACTAGGTGAGCTGAAACCTACCAAGATTGTCCTGCAATTAGCTGACAGGTCTACTAGAATACCTCGGGGTGTGGCGGAGGGCATGCTCATTAAAGTGAAAAAATTCATATTTCCTGTTAACTTTGTGGCACTTGATACTGAGAGATTGCCTAATACTGAGTCCTATATTCCTGTAATTTTAAGGCGCCCTTTCTTGACTACATTGAATAATCTGATTAACTGTAGGAATGGGATAATGAAACTGTCTTTTGGCAATATGACTCTTGATTTGAATATCTTTAACTTACAAAGACAACCTGATGGTTTTGATGATATGGATAATTCTAGCCTTAATTAGGTGAGTAACTTTTCTTATGATGAATTAGAATTTGAGCACGTGGATGAGTTTGCTGTTGAGTATGAGTCCTTTATGGATGATGAGCCTGAGTATGATGTGTTTGACTTTGATATATGCTCTACGGACTTCATAGCTGAAATTGCGTATGATACTTCTGGTGTGTCACTTAATCCAAAACCCCTGCCTGGCCCCCTAAAGTATGCTTTTCTGGGTCCTAATGAGTCGTTACCTATGATTATTGCTTTTGATTTGGACCAAGACCAAGAGGAAAAATTGCTAGACTTACTTAAAGAAAACAAAGAGGCCTTAGGATGGACCTTGAGAGACATCAAAGGTATTAGTCCTACAGTTGTGCAACACAGGATCGATTTAGAGGACGGTGCTAGACTTTATTGGGACTGACAGAGAAGGTTAAACCTAACTTTGCATGAATTGGTTAGGATGGAAGTGTTGAAGTGGCGAGACCATGAGATCATATACCCTATTTTTGATAGTGAGTGGGTTAGTCCTGTTCAAGTCGTTCCTAAGAAGACCAACACCACAGTGATTTAGAATGATAAGAATGGGCTAATTCCAACTTGAGTTCAATCTCGATAGAGGGTCTATATTGGCTATAGGAAATTAAATGCAGCCACCACTAAAGATCATTTTCCACTCCCTTTTATGGACTAGATATTAGAAAGGTTAGCTGAACATTCATATTATTGCTTCCTTGATGAGTACTCTTGCTATACCCAAATCCCTATTACTCCTGAGGATCAGGAGGAAACTACCTTTACTTGTCCCTTTAGCACCTATGATTTCAGAAGTATGCCTTTCGGTTTATATAATGCCCCTACTGCTTTCCAGAGGTGTATGATTTTCATATTCTCTAATTTAGTTGTACAATGCATGGAGATTTTCATGGATGAATTTTCCATATTTAGGTGCTTTTTTGATAATTGTTTAACTAGCTTAGAAAAAGTTTTGAAAATATGTAGGGAGAAAATTTGACTTTAAACTGGGAAAAGTGTCACTTTATGGTGAAGAAGGGGATAGTATTAGGCCATGTGATTTCTAGTGATGGTATTGAGGTTGATAAGGCCAAAATTGATTTAATTACTAATCTTTCCTCTCCTACCTGTGTAAAAGATGTGAGGTCTTTTCTTAAACATGATGGCTTTTATCTCAGATTTATTCAGAACTTCAGTAAAATTGCTAAACGCTTGTCCAATCTTCTAGCTAAGGATGTGTCCTTTCACTTCTCTGAGAAGTGTGTAGAGGAATTTATTAAGTTGATGGAAGCCTTAACCACTGCCCCCACTCTACATCCTCATGTTTGAGGCGAGCCTTATGAATTGATGTGTGATATTTCTGACTATGCTATTAGGGTTGTTCTAGGACAATGCATTGATAAGAAACTCCATATGATCTATTATGCTATCCACACATTAAATGATGCCCAAATGAATTACACTGTGACAGAGAAGGAGTTTTTAGCTGTGGTCTTTGCTATTGGCAAGTTTAAGCCTTACTTGATTAGTTCTTATGTCATTGTTTTTACTGATCATGCTCCACTTGAGCACCTCCTTTCAAAAAAGGATGCTTAGCCCAGACTCGTGATATGGATGCTCCTACTGTAGGAGTTTGACTGTGAGATTAGAGACAGGAAGGGTTTTAAAAACCGTGTTGCTAACCACCTGTCTAGGATTGTATGTACTAGGGGTACTAAGACCCCTATTTCTAAGTGCTTCCCTAACAAGTAATTATTCATGATCCATTCTGACCCTTGGTATGCTGATATTGTGAACTATTTTGTGACTGGTAAATTACGCGAGGATTGGAATAAGCATGACAGGGATAAGTTTTTGGGTTTGGTGAAATTTTACATCTTGGATGATCCTTACCTATTTAAATATTATTCTCATCAAATTATGAGGAGATGTGTCTTAGACCATGAAATTCTGAGCATTTTGTCTTTTTGCCATGACCAGACCTGTGGAGGGCACTTTAGTGGAAAAACAACTACGGCCAAAGTACTTCAATGTGGATTTTATTGGCGCACTTTGTTTAAAGATGCCTATGAATACTGTAGGAGATTCCCTACATGTCAGCAGTTAGGCCGTATCACTATGAAGGATATGATGCCCCTCAACCCCGTTATTATTGTGGAGATTTTTGATGTATGGGGTATTATTTTTATGGGATCATTTTCAATTTCTTTTGGAAATGTGTATATTTTACTAGCTGTTGATTATGTATCTAAGTGGGTTGAGGCTATCTCCACTAGGACTAATGAGGCTGGGGTTGTGGTGAAGTTTTTGAGGAAGAATATATTTTCTAGGTATGGCATGCCTTGTGCGATCATTAGTGACCAGGGTACCCACTTCAACAACCGGTGCTTTGTTTTATTACTGAGACGCTACTCTATTATCCATAGGCTAGCCACTCCTTATCATCCCCAAACCAGTGGACAAGTGGAAGTGTCCAACAGGCAAATAAAATAGATTTTAGAGAAAACAGTTAACAGAAACAGAAAAGATTAGGCCAACCAGCTTATTGATGTCTTATGGGCTTATAGGACAGCTTTTAAGACACCCTTAGGTATGTCGCCTTATAGGGTAGTTTATGGGAAGCCTTGTCATCTCCCAGTTGAGCTTCAGTATAGAACTTGGTGGGCGATTAGGACCCTTAACTATGATCATACCGCATCAGGTGAGGAGAGACAACTGTAGTTGAGTAAGTTATAGGAGATCCGATTTGAGGCCTATGAGAGTGCTAGATTGTCTAAGGAGAGGGAGAACTTGGTTCATGACAAGATGATTATTAGGAAGGACTTTGCCCCAGGCATGAAAGTGCTCCTATATGATTTGAGACTGCACCTCTTTCCAGGTAAGCTTAGGTCCCCCTGGACGGGTCACTTTTGTTATTACTCATGCATTTTCTTATGGTGTAGTTGAGATAGAGGATCCTGCTACTGGAGCTAAACAGAAGGTCAATGGCCAATGATTGACGCAATTCCTCGAACTCCCTATAGAGGAGGACACAGAGTGCCTGATGTGCCACAAACCACCCTGTGATTACTGATGGGTGGTGAGGTAGTTCTGGTATATTTAGTATCCAACCTGGTAGTATTGTTCTATCGCTTGTATATGGTGTATATGGTGTACCTTATTTTCTTCTTTTTACTTAATACTGCCTTTTCCCACAATACGGACATTGTATAATCTTGGTGTGGGGGAGGGGAAGTTATGCTTCAAAATTTTGAAAAAGAAAAAAAATTCGAAAAAAAACCCAAAAAAGATTTTCTATGTAATTTTAGGGAGTTGTATTATCTTGATTAACTTTTGAGCCCTTGGACTTAATATCAGGTTGTATATGAGTATTGTGTACGTACTAGACCTTGACCTCCAGAGTATCATTTCGTATCCTAATTCTAATCCTGATAGTTCATTGTAGCTTGAGTTCAATCCTAATTCACATAGCACCATTGTCTTAGGAGTTTAGGCAACCATAAGTGGACCCCCCACTTGTCGTTTATTTGTTTCATTCAAATAAAAGGCAAGAAAAATCAAAAATAAGAAGTCTTAGAATTGGGTATGACAAGTATCCCTTTGAGGCATGCGCTATTGGATGGTACCCTTTGAGGCAATATTGCTACGGGGAAAAATTGCAACCAAAATAATTGAGTCGATAAAGTTGTCAAGTGGGACTAATCATGGTTAGGTAAACCCCTGAGATGATGGTATACTAGCACATTCAGCACTAGGACGGATTCACTGTTACAAGGGCTTGTGGGGTGAAAAGTTGGTGTACAGGTGTCATCTTTGGTGGCCAAGAGTTTGATATATACATTGTACTTATGTATGGTTTGATACTTAGGTTACAGGAGTGATTTGTTTATCAAGTGTGCACAGTTTTCCCTAATGTATATGTATGTACGTTTGAAAAAAAAATAAAAAAGATTTTCTATTGTCTTTCTCTTTTTCTTTTTCTTTTTCGAAGATTTTGTTGGTATATCTTCTGCAAACCCTCACGAGACTACACTCGTCCATTAAGGGAAACCTAGGGGTTTAAAGGTATTGTTGCATACGCTAAGTGTGATTCCTATGAAAGTGAGTTAGGTGTCTTACTTAGATTTTTTTCATTTTACTCGAGAACGAGTAAAGTCTAGGTGTGGGGGTATTTGTTTGAGCACCAAAAGTGTTAAATTAAGTACTTCTAATCACTTAGTTTTTGTTTGTAACCGAGATTATTTTTGAATTTTATATATTTATTATTTGATTTTTGTAGTAAATAATGTTGTGATGAAAATCTAATTGATTGAGCCAAAATAAAAGAAGAAGAAGAAATAAGGGGGAAAAAAAGAGAAGAACCCAGCCCAGAAGAGAAGCCCAGTTGTAGCCTCCTAGCTTCCTAGCTCCCTGCTTTCCATTTCTCAACAGCCACAAATTGGAAATTGAAGGTACAATTGGGATTTTGGTTGAAAATTGGAATATGGGTATTATTAGGAAGATAAAAAATTTGATTTTTATTTGGGAAATCTTTGTAATTCGGAAATTAGCATTAGTATAAATAGGGGCTTCAGGAGACTCTTGGTGATCATCAATTTGTCAATTCTTCTTCTCTTCTTCTCTTCTTCTCTTATAGTATCGGTGTAGTTCTTGAGAATTCTTGTAATTTTTCATTGAGATTTGATTTCAAGTTCTTGTTTCAATTTAAATTTCGAGTTTTAGTTGTCATTCAAGTTATTAATTCAAATATTATTTCTCTAGTTTTATTTCATTTCGAACCTTCTACTCTCCAGATGGAATTCCTCTACAGGTGTTCTCTTCCAAGATTCAAGTTCAAATGTAACTCTCAAAGATTCAATCTTTATTCATGAATTTCTTGATTATAACTCTTAATTTCTTCTCTTGAGATAAGTTCTTTCTTCCTTCTTACTTCGTGCTAGCTTTAGTTTAAATTTCATGTTTCATGTTTGATTTCTACCTAATTTCTTTATTGCTAATTTTAGTTTCAATTAGTTCTAGTTAAATTCCAAGTGTTTCATCTTAGTTTAAATTCTTAATTATTATTTGGAAGTAATTTTAGTTTGTTTTGATTAGTTTGATAATTAGATTCTAGGAATTAAACTCAACCCATCTTTGTGGATGACCCGTAAAGTGCTACAGCCATGGCTGTATACTTGCAGCTTGATTTCACGGTTTTGAAACACAAACAGTTTTATGAGTGGTGGCTTATCTTTAGGAGATTTTAAGATATGTGGCCTGCCAAAGCTAAAAAAATCATTCTAATTTTATTCAAAATATATTACAAATAGTCCAGACCTTATTGAAATTCGATTCCATGATCAATTTGGTACTCCTTGGATTCTTTCTTGGTCATTCAAAGTTACTCAGTTTTACAAAGCACCAACTTCAATGTCCCTTGTTCGAGAATTCAAAGTCAAAGCATGGGAAATTTTGTTGTAGACAAGTATTGCTCCCTTAATCTTGTTCAAAATACAATGGTTCATACAACCAGTCAAATAGTTCAATCTTAGCCAGTCACTCTGCAAGAAAAGTAAGAAGGAACTTCTAAAGGTGAAGAAAAGGTCAAGCATTTAATAGATTCAGAAAAACTCTAGTTGCTTAAGAAGCAGATCAAATTATTAAAAAAGTAGCATTAGTTATTATTAATGTCGAAAAGAAATTCATCTTCAGTGTGATCATTGTCATCTATTAATACATCTTTTAATCCCTTTGGGAAGCATACTCCCAACAACCTTATACACAAAATAAAAGCTATTAAAATTTTTTTAAAAAAAACTCATCTTGCAAGTGCATCAAGGACCACCTTACTCCAACTATCAATGAAGCTATTCCTCTGTAGCTAATTCAAAAGCCTGAGAGGATTATTAAAGGTTACTATTTAAGGATTAATTCAAGAGTTACTGTTCACAAAGTACTATTCATATTGATTTCATTCAATACTGTTCAAGAATACGTCAAAACTTTCGCCCAGTTACTAAAGTAACATCAAGTTACTATTCAAGATAAGTCTGACATCTGAAAAATTTGAAGTTCCATTATAATTCGATACGGTTCAAGCCCTATGTGTATCCAGTCAAGAGGCATCAATAAGATTTCAAGCTTGGGTTAGAATAATTATTATTAAAGATACTCTTCATCTTTTAATTTCAATTGTTCACAAGTTCATGAATTAATATCTCTTGTACCCTGTAAATTACATCCCTTATTTCATTAGTAAGGAAGTGCTTCCATTGAGGGTTAATAGTTGAGGGCAATATCAATAGGAGTGAGAGCTCCCATCTCCCTATAAAATTCTCTAAAGTCTCTTGTACTCCAATTTTAAGTATTTAAATAAAGAAGTAAGTTTTATTCAATCATTGTCTCTATTTATTTCATAAATTTTATCTTGCTTTTTTTAGTTAATTAAATCATCTTTTTATTTCTCTTCACATTTTGCTCATTTTACAATTTTTTACACTATCCGCCATTCTTCAAAAAGAAGATTAAATTTAAATAAACAAAATGCAAGATGAGATTTATAGAAAATAATTAGAGATATTGATTGAATAAATTTATTTTTTTTGAAATACTTTAAATTGAAGCACAAAAGACTTTTCGAGAATTTTATAGGGAGATAACACTGTTACTGCTATTGCTTTCCGTTATTAACTCAAGATAGAAGTGCTTGCCTCTAATGGAATGGGAGAAATAACTCATGGAGTACTAGAGAAATTAGTGGATAGACATGTAAACAATTAAAATTACAATATGGATGGTAACTTCATCAATAATTGTTTTGAGAAAAGCTTGAATACCTATTGTTATAATTTGACTAGATCCGCATGGAACTTGAACATTACCAAATCATAGTTGATCTTCATATTTTTGAGATATCAAAATTGTTACTTGAAATTATTGTAATAACTTGTCATAAGTACTGACACAATCTTGAAATCACTATCGGTGACTTGTGAATAGTACTATGTGGATAGTAACTTTTGAACTAATCCTCGGATAGTAACCATCATTAATCCTCCCGGGCTTTTGAATGGGCTATGGAAGAATAGCTTTATTAATAATTGTAGTAAGGTAGTCCTTGATATACCTGTAAGAAGAATTTTTTTTTTTTTTAATAGCTATTAGCTCCATGCATAAGGGGCTTGGGAGCATGTTCCCCCAAGGGATCAGAAGATGTATATACAGACGATGCTTATGGAACTGAAGATGAATTTGCTATGGACATTGATAACAATTGATATTGTTTTTTAAATATGTTGATCTCCTTCCCTTGTGCGATTGGAGTTATTTTAAATCTATTTAATGCTTGGCCTTTTCTTTATGTTTGGAAGTACCTTCTTCCTTTTCTATGGAGTAACTAGCTAGGCTGGAGCAATTTGACTGGTTGTATGAAGCATCCTACTTGAAACAATATTGACAGAGTAATATTTCTGTACAATAAATTTTTCTCAACATTTGACTTTGAATTCTTGAACATGGGACATTAAAGCTTGTGGCTATAAAATGGAGAAATTTTGAATGACCATTAAAGAATGCAAAGAATACCAATTTGCTTATGTAATAGGATTTTTGTAAGGCTTGGATTATGTGTTGCATATTTTGAGCAGATTTGGAATGATTTTTTTAACTCCGACTAGTCGTATGTCTAGAATGCTGTCGAACATAAGCCATGATTTGTAAAACCATATTGGGGAGATTATTTGGGATATTTAGTCAAAGTTGAAATGCCAAAAATTGTTGAATGGATGAAAATAGAATGGTTGAATAGATGAAAACATAATGTGCTATATTAGTCCTTTTGATAATTGACGTAATGATATCCTCGAGGATTGAATAGGATAGAAAATGATTTGGGGGATATTGGTTGTAGGCCAATCATTCTTAATAGAACTTTGACAATTTTATAGTTGGAATACACAATTGGTTTTGGGTTAATTCCATCCGGTCTATAAGGATAAGTTCATAAAACTATCTTATTCTTTTAAGGTAGGTCTAGTTGATGGTAGCATTCTAGAATAAATGTGTTTTTGACTAACTTATTTAGTTGGGAAAAAGGTTGAGTTTCTTTGAATTTTCTTGGCAATATGCATTTGATTCATAGTTTTGTAATGTACTTTGATGCATCATTTGAGGGGAGTTGTTTTGAGGTTGAAGCGAGTTCGGTAGAGGCTTATGCATCAGTAAATGGTAGGAAATCTTGTCTGAGTAATGCTTGGAATGAGTTGATTACTGGAATTGAATATTAAGGATGAGCTTGAGTGCTTGGCTTCATAGCATGTTGTTGAGGAGTCTGCAACTTTCTATTTTTGTCTTGATTCATATTAGGAGTTCTTTTTAACCTTGAGTGAATTTTGCCAAAAATTTGATCAAAGAATTATTTTCTAAATCTCAAAGCAAATTATTTTTATAAATGATTTTTTGAAAACATTTTTGAAGGTTTTAAATCATTTTAAGAAACATGTAAATCGTAAATCTTGAGCTCTATTTGGAATGATACAAACAATATCTCTAGTTAAATTTTGACCGTGCCTTTTGCTAGACTATTTCGTAAGTCATCGTGGTTTTTTTAACTGCTTTAAGGTTTTGACTCTAATATTTTTCTGATCCCATTGATAATTGAGCTCTAGACAATTGATTCTTTATCTCTTTGAATCCCTCCTGAAGACGTTGAGTTTTGAATACTCCAAATGCATATATGAACTATTGCAATGTAGATTAATTTTCCTTCTATGTCACATTTAATAATCTTTCATCAATTTCTCAAATGCATTTTAATATGGCCTCTTTTTCTTTCCATACAGTGTCCAATATTCTTTCAATATGAATGTTTTTTTTCTTGCTTTAGCATATGCTTATCACTATTCATCCTAAGCATATTAATTTGTTTGAATACAGAGGTTGTTTGGGGTAATGTCAAATCCTTTTGATAAACTGGTGTGGTAAATTTAGAAGAAATAGTTTTTTTCATTATATTAGTATGAACTCCACTTGAGCTACCTTAAATGCATAAATTTGAGTGATGAATGAGGCTCCAAGAGTAACTTATTGATCTATATTTCTAATTAAAAAAGAATGAATTATTCAAACTATATCCGTCATTACAAATATAGGCATGTGGTAATTTATGTTTAATTTGTATTATTGTCCAACTAGTGCCATGAAGTTGTTCTTTAATTTTGATAATATTGAGATGAAACTAGTCCTTTCTCAACATAATTTTGATTTCCACCACTGTGAAAGGGTGCTATTGTATTCATTTCAAATTATCTTTTATTTTTACCTTAATATAAGTTTACCATTTATGAAAATTATATGATTAATTATGGATATTAATTAGTGGCTAGAAAGTTCTTCAAGGGAAACTTAAACATGATTTGGTTGTGTGTTAGAGCAAGATGATTTATTTTCTATTAGTGCTAATCTTGTTTTTGTTTCGAGATCTTTAGTTTTGAAGAGAACCAAATTCTTTTTGTTATTTCTTCTACTTGTCTGTTTAGGACATTAATTTCTATTTTTAAATCTTGAGTGCCTACCATTTTTAATATGTTTGGAGTTTCGTATCTATCAAACATTTTAGTCGAACTTATGGTTGGTGGAAGAGGCACAGAATCTTCCACTATCTAATATTTTAAAGTTCAGTGGGATACTCTTTCTTTAATTTTCTGTCTTGACTTTTTTTCAATTAAGTCAAATAAAAATTATTTTCATGTTTATTAGTTGCTAATACATTAATGCAATCAAGATTCAATAATCTCGAAGATTCATTTCCTGAGGACTAATAGTCTACATCTGATTCCATTTGATATGCTATATCTTCTTCGCTATCTGATGATAAGTTTCTAATTTAATAGGAGTTCAAATAAAGATTATTTTTTTCCTTGAATAGCTAGATACTCTAAGCATATTTCACTAGTGGTTTTTCTTAAGTTTGCGATTATTGGCTCGATGGCTAACTTTTTCGCATTTGTAACACCTAATTTTGTCTGGAGTCTTTTCTATAATTATCTTTTTAGAATATGGCTTTTTATATTAGTTAGGGGCTCATATTGTTTTTTTCTTTGTAATTTGCACTTTTCTATACTTTTTGAAAGAAAGAAATTCTATTTTTGAAAGACAAAGGCTCCACGAAAAATCATAATTCTTTCCTTTTTGTAGTTTTTTCAGAAGAATATTTTGCTTATAATTTCAGTTCAATACATAATGAAATTCCTTTATTTTAGTGAAAAAAAATAATTGAGCAAAAGTTATCTTATCAAATGGTGTTATATCTTAATTTTCATGCAATTTCTCAAAATTTATTGAATATTCTTTGAGAAAATGATGAAGGTAATTCTGATATGAATTTTGCTTTCTAACAAGGTTATCTACAATCATTTCTTTTTAACAAGTGTGCAAGTGTCTTTGTAGAAAATGTGATCATCTAGTGTTAGAGATCTTAAAATTGCTAAAATTGTTTAAAGAGACGCGTGGGCATCTTTTAGGTTGCTTATAAATTCATCGTGCTAGAATGAATTAGATATTCCGCATCATAAATTCCATCTTGAGTGTTTCTGTGAGTTCATCTCCACTGAGATATTTAACCCATAAATTTCTTAATATTCCAGTAAATCTTGAAGTTATAAGATCAAATATACTAGTTCATCATTTATTTTGCAATAATAAGCATTATAAGCAGTAAGCATCCTATGGAGCGTTGTAATAGTTTCGTGCCCACTTTTAGGAATTATATTCCATTCATGAATTGAGTTTTCACCAAATGTTTCAACAATTATACCTTTACTAATTTTTAGTTGAAGATCCGGTAGAGTGCCCTTGAGTAGTATGAGAATTTCTTTTTGTGAATTTTATCTAGTTCTTGAAAATCATTATCATTATTAGTGTGAATGCACTCCACAATATTTACCATATTACTTGAGCTTGGAGTTTCATCCAATTTTTGGTTTATTTTTGAAACTAAAGGCTCATTTTTGTTTAGTAACTCTAAACTGGTGGGACGATTAATTTTTAAAACAAGATTTGTGTATATCATCTAGTTGTGGTTTTGATCTTTCTTCGTCTTTATTTAAATTAAAATCTTTCGCTTGTTCTATCAATGATTCAATATAATTATTTTTGGCTATCGATTCTATTTAGGTAGAAACCATATTAACATGCTTTGAAACTATTTGAAGTATTTGATTAGTATAAGTATTTTAATCATAAATGTTTTCAATATCTTTAAAATTGAATTGGTTATTTTTGGGTTAACTCTTCCAACGTTGAAAGGAGTTGGTCTTCCAATGTTGAAGGAAGTTGCTAAAATAGGTCTTTCAAAAGTTATGACTAGATTTTTTCTAAAGAACGAACTATGTATTGTACAATTTTTTCATCTTCCAATGTTCATTTAATGTTCATTATTGTGATAATTTTGAATGTTTATTAATACTTTTAATTTTATAAGGGTTTGAAAGGTTATTTTCAAGTGTTTTATAAGGGTTTGGTAGATTATTTTCATATTTCTACATTAGAAACCAAGAAAGAAAGGAATATTCACTTCAATTCTTTCTATTAAGGAATACCACTCTTGTCTTATATTACTTCGAACTTCTTTATCAAAAGAAGACAAAAACCAATTTTGATATTCTTTGTCTTCAATTCAACTAAAGTTTTTTTCTCGAATACTTTATGCTTATTGTGAAAGGCTTAGAGATGATATTAATAAATGATAAGATGGCAGTTTCATAGTAGAATGGGTTGGAGATGCTATGGATGATGCATTGTCATCAATAGGTTAAGCCACAGGAGCACTGAAATACATTCTTGATGACTCCTCTTTGGATGTACTCGATCTAAGAGGTTCATAATTGAATGACCTAGGAGACATAGTGTAGGTAGAGTGTGGTTCGTCTTGATAAATAGAAGAGGCTGATTTTTCATGTATAGAATTGAATCTGATGAGTATTCTACTATTTGATTCTTCTACAATTTGTTGGATATGTTTTCTGGGCAATATTTCCAGGTGGTGTATTATTTTAAATAATAAATTCTTGAGGTATAGTAATTTTATTTCATTTTAATAGTTTTGGAGTAATAGTAACATTATCTGTTTTAGCTTTTAATAAAATTATTTTTCCATAATAGGTTGTAATAGACATTTTGGGTTATGGCATGAAGGTAACAATCTAGAAAAAGCTCCATAAATGATTACAAATTTTCATGAGTGCCCCCTGAACGTTTGAAATATTAGGTTGATAAATATTGAAACTTAAGGTACCTATTATCCATGGGCTAGTTTGATCAACTAAACAATTTGTATAGCAATTAAAAGAAATTGGACTATTATAATGAATATTTATATCTTATTAATGTATTGTCTTTATGGGACATGACTATAGAACAATCTAATCCTAAGGAGTTTAAGTGCTGTTTGACCCATCCTGAAATGAATGTCTACATTTCACCTTATATTTTTTAATTGCGACATTAAAAAGTAATTTAATAATTTGAAATTGTTCTTGCAAACTAAATCTTTCTTCATGATATCTAATTGAAAAGGCAATTGAGAAATCGAGAATACCTATTCGTAAAAAAATTCAATTTTTTTGTTTTGGAATTTTCTAGTTTGAAAAATAAATTAAGCAATTTAGTTCCCTACTATTAACTACTTTTGAATTACTACGACACACATTACTACCACTAATACCACTAACAGTAAGATGATCTTAAATCAAAGATGTCATCATGGCTACAAATGCACAATTTAACAAAAATCATGCACGCTATATCGAGACCAATGAGATCACCCTTTCCGAGACTACCTAACAAGAACTGACCAACGATTTTACTAGGGCTGACCAACAACTAACCAACGCTACAGATATAGGACTCCTACCTAAATATGCAAAGTTGGTTCTAATGCCAATCAAAAAGTCGAGTCCGGTAAGAATGACGGATAGTGTAAAATGATGTAAAATGAACAAAACACGGTGAGAAATGAAAAGATTGAATTTAATTAAACAAAACACAAGATGGAATTTATGAAAATAAATAAAGATAGTGATTGAATAGAACTAACTTTTTTTTATTGAAATACTTGAAATTAGAGTACAAGAGACTTTTATAGAATTTTATAGTGAGATGTCAGCTCTCACTACTATGGCTATTCTTCTCAACTACTAATACTCGATGAAAGTCTTGTCCTCTAATAGAATAGGGAAAGTAATGTTAGAGCACAATAGATATTAATCAATACATAGACACATGAATGATTGAAATTTGAAGATGGATGGTAACTTCGATAATAATTGTTCTTAGAAAAGTGTGAAATCTTGTTGTTGCAACTTGAATGGATATGCATGGAACTTGAGCAACATTGAATAATAATTGATGTTTAGAGTTTGAAGATGCCAGACTTATCTTGAACAACAAATTAAAATTATTGTAGTAATCTTGAAATCACTATGAATAGTAACTCATGAATAGTACTTTGTGAATAGTATTTCTCCATTAATTGAATGGTAACCTTCAATAATCTTATGCGATTCCTTTTTTGTCCATTCAAAGATTCTTGGTTTTTCAAGTTTGACTCAAACTCCCAAATATCCTCCCCTATATTGCTTCATGAATAGTGGCTTACCTTCGATAGTATCCAAGGCATATGACTAGCTAAAGTTAAAAAATTATTTAAATTTTATTCAAAATATGCTACATATTGTCCATACCATATAGATGTCATATTCCATGACGAATTTGGTATTCCTTGGATTCTTTGTTGCTCATTTAAAGTTACTTAATTTTTCAAACCACTAGCTTCAATGTCCCTTATTCGAGAACTCATAGTCAAATGGTGGGAGAATTTTATTGTAGACAAATATTTCTCCATTGAGGTTGTTCAAAATATGATGCTTCATACAATCAGTCAAATTGTTCCAGCCTAGCCAGTCATCCCACAGAAAATGGAAGAAGGCACTTCCAAAGCTAAAGAAATGGTCAAATATTCAATAGACTTAGTAGAACTTGAATTGGTCAAGAAGGAGATCAAATTATTAAAAAAGTCATGTCAATTATTATTAATGTTCAAAGGAAATTCATCTTCAGTTTCATCATCATCATTGTAAATACATCTTTTGCTCCCTTTGGGGGATCATGCTCCTAAGGCGCTTGTGCATGGAATAAAACCTATCAAAAAAACGTTCTTCTTGTGCGTACCTCAAGGATGACCTTAGTCCAACCCGTAATGACGCTGTTCCTACATAGCTTATTCAAAAGCCCGAGTGGATTACTGAAGGTTACTCTTTAAGGATTAATATAAGAGTTACTATTCATGAAGTACTATTCTTGAGTTACTATTCATAGTGATTTCAAGATTATGTCAACACTTAAAGCCAAGTTATTATAATGATTTCAAGTTTCTGTTCAACATAAGTCCGACATCTCAAAACTTTGAAAATCAATTATCATTTAATATAGTTCAAGTTCCATGCAAATCAAGCTAAGTTGTAATAACAGGATCTCAAACTTTTGTTAGAACAAGTATTACCGAAGTTGCTATTCATCTTTTAATTTCAATCATTCACGTGTCCATATATTAATTTCTCTTGTACTCTACAAATTGCATCTCCTATTCCATTAGTGGGCAAGTACTTCCATCAAGAATTAGTAGTTGAGAACAATAGCAATAGCGGTGAGAGCTCTAATCCACCTGTAAAATTCTCTAAAAATCTAATGTACTCCAGCTTCAAGTATTTCAATAAAAAGGAAAGTTTTATTCAATCATTCTCTTCATTTATATTCTGTAAATTTCCTCTGCTGTTTTGTTTATTTAAAGTCAACCAACTTTTTATTTTTCTTCGCGCTTTTTTCATTTTACAATTTTTACACTGACTGCTATTGTTGACAGATTCTGCTCATCGACTGGTATCAAAGTGAAGTTTGCATATTTAGGTAGGAGTCCTACATTTGTAGCATTGCTCAACCGTTGGTTAGCCCCAGTAAAACCGTTCGTCATCTGTGATTAGGTGGTGCTGGTAAGGGTGGTCCCGGTCTTGATATAGCATGCATGATTTTTGTTTGACGATCTCTATTACTTGTAATGCTTATTATTTAAATATAAATGATGAGCTAATAATATTTGATCTTATCACCATAGATTTATTAGAATATTAAGAAATTGGTGGGATATATATCACATTGAAGACAAACCAAATACATTAAGAAATCTCACAAACACTCAAGACAGATTTAATGGTGTAGAAGGTCTTGATATGGCACGCATGATTTTTGTTTGACTATCTCTATTACGTATAATGCTTATTATTTAAAAATAAATAATGAACTAGTAATATTTGATCTTACAACCATAGATTTATTAGAATATTAAGAAATTGGTGGGATATATATTACATTGAAGACAAACCAAATACATTAAGAAATCTCGCAAACACTCAGGACAAAGTTAATGGTGTAGAAGGTCTAACTCATACTATTACAATGAACTTTATAGGCAACTCAAAGGAAGTCCATGCATCTCTTAAACAATTTTAACAATATAAGATGTCCAACACTAATGATTAAAATTGGTACAAAGACACTTTCTTGGCATACTTATTAAAAATGAATGACTATAGAAAATCTTATTGGAAAGAAAAACTCATATCAAGATTACGTTCATTATTTTCTTAAAAATTGCTCAACAAAATTAAAGAAATTGCAAGAAAAGTTACAATGCCATTTGATAAAATAACTTTAGGCCAATTATTTGGTTTTATTAACAAAGAAGAAATTTCATTATGCTCCAAGTTAAAATTACAATCAAGATATTCTTTTGAAAAACTTCGAGAATGAAAGAATTAGGATCTTTGTGCAAAGCCTTTTGTCTCCGAAAAACAGAAGCCCGTATTGTCAAAAAGCGTAGAAAGCGTAAGCAGCAAACAAAAAACAATATAAGTCCTAAACTAAATATTAAAGGACCACATTCCGAAAAGACAACTACAAAAAGACTTTAGATAAGATAACATGTTACAAATGTGGTAAAACTGGCCTTAAAGCCAATAATTTTAAGGTTAAGAAAAAGGTTAGTGAAATATGTGTAGAGTGCACAGATTTTCAAGAAAAAATAATATCTTTATTTGAACTCAAATATGTCCCTAATTCAATCAGAAAACTCATCACTGGAGACATAAAAAAGAAGATATAACTTATCAAATGGAATTTAATTCAGAATATGAGCCCTCAAGAAACGAATCTTAAAGATTATGTTATGATAATTGCATTAATGCATTAACGACCCACAAAGATTAAAAAACATTATTTGATTTAATTTATAAGATTCAAAATACAGAAGTAAAGAAAGAATATCTTAGTAAACTCAAAAATATAATATAAAGGAAGCTTCAAAACTTGCTCACCACCAACTGCAAGTTTAACTAAATTATTTGATAACTAGGGAACTCCTAACATATTAAAAATGCTAGGTACATAAGATTTAAAAATGCAAACTAATATTCTAAAAGAATAAGATAAAAGAATTATAAAGCAAATTATGTCCTCTTCAAATTAAAGATCTTGAAATAGAAATAAGATTAGCATTAATAGAAAACTAACCATCTTCTTTTCTAACACGCAGCCAAATAATATTCTAATTTTTCCTAAACAATCATCTAACGAACAGCTGATATCCATTATGGCTTGTATTAATTTTCAAAAATGGTATATTTATATTACTCTAAAAATAAAATATAATTTTGAAATGAATATAATAACACTCCTTGATAGTGGCATGGATTATCATAGTATTAAACAAGAATTAATTCTATCTCAATATTATGAAAAACTAAAGAACAACTTCATAGCACTAATGGAACACCATTACAAATTAAATAAAAATTATCAAATGCCTGTATCTGTAATCACGGATACTACTTTAAAAATTCATTAATTTTTATTAGAGATATTCATCACCCAAATTTATCCATTTAAAGTAGATCAATATGGAATTCATATTACTAATGGTAAAAACTATTTCTTTGAATTTTATCACTCTAGTCTATCGAGCAAATTTGACATCACTTTGAATCTCCTCCATATTCAAACAAGTTCTTATTGAAACAGGACTAGACAATAAACAAACAAACAAAGAGACCATATTAAAAAGCATAAGGGATATTGATGAAAGATTATAAAATATGACATAGAAAGACAATGAACTTTTGCTGCAATGATTAATATGCATTTGAAGTAACGAAAACTTAGTTCTGTAGGAGAAGTATGAAGAGATGAATAGTCTATTGCCTAGGGCCTAGCTATTAATGTGACCAAAAATGTATTAGAGTCAAAACCTTCAAGTAGTTAAAATGAACTTGATGAATTATGAAATAATCTAGCAATAGGCACATTCCAAATGTAAAAAGAGTAATTCATGATATCATTCTAAACAGAGCTCAAGACTTATGGTTTATATGCATCTGAAAATTATTTAAAAGCCTTAAAAATATTTTCAAAAGATCATTTATAAAAACAATTTCTTTTGAGATTTAGAAAACAATTCTACAATCAAATTTCTGACCAAATTCTTTCAGTGGTAAAAACAACTCGTGTCAAGACAAAAATAAAAAGGTTCAAACACCTGAATAAGATGCCATGAACCCAAACACTCATGTTCATCATCAATATTCAATTCTAATAACAAGCTCATTTCAAGCATTATGGGGACAAGATTTTCAACCATTTAGTTATGTACAAGCATTCGCCAAACCAGCTTCAACATCAAACAAACCTTTTCAAATCACCCATCAAGATACATCACAAAACCTATGACTCAAATACACCATGTTATCCTTACCAAATTCAAAGAACCTTAACCTTTGTCCCTACTGAATGAGTTTTTGAAAAGCAGCTTTATTCCAGAATGTTACCGTCAACCAGACCTACCTAAAAGACCACACAACTTTATTATCTTAGCCTTGTAGATTCTAGATTTGTTGAGATCGAATGTATTCCAAATAGAATCAGACCAAACCAAATCATGTAGCCAAATGCAATGTCAGACTTCTACCAAGAAAAGATTGGCCTACATCCTATACCTCCAAATCATTTTCTATCCCATTCAATCCTCCGGGATATCATTGCACCAATTATCAAGAGGCCTAGTATAATACACTCCTTTCTCGCTTATTCAACCATTCTTTGTATTTCAACTTTGACTTAAAATCCCAAATGTCTTTGCCAATATGGATTTACAAATGGTGGCTTACCTTCGGTAGTATTCGACACATATGGCCAGCCGAAGTTAAAAGACCATTCCAATTTTATTTGAAATACGCAATAAAAAGTCTGAACCTTACAAAAATCCTATTCTATAAGCATTTTGGTATTCCTTGAATTCTATTATGTCAATTAAAAATCACTCGGTTTTACAAACCACCAACTTTAATGTCCTTTGTTCAAGAATTTAAACCTAAATGCTGAAAAAACATTTGTTGTAGACCAAATATTGCTTCCTTGATATTGTTCACAATAGGATGCTACAACAAAAATCGGTTAAATTGTTGCATCCCAACTAATCACCCCATAAAAACAAAGAGGAAGGAACTTCCACATGTTAAGGTTGAACATGCACTGGATTCAGAAGAACTCCAACTCAAGAAGGAGATCAAATTAATAAAAAAGTAGCATCCATTACTATTATTATTAATGTTCAAAATATTTCATCGTCAATTTCATCATCGTCATCCATAAATATATGTTCTAATCCCTTTGGGGGACCATGCTACGAATTAACTCCTTATGCATAGAAAAAAGCTATTCAGGGGCGGGGGAACTCTTCTCGAAGGTACATTAAGGGCCACCCTACTCGAACTCTCAATGAAGCTATTCCTCCATATCCCACAAAAAAGCCCGAGAGAATTATTATGGCTTCTATTCAAGGATTAATTCAAGAATTTACTATTCATAAAGTACTATTTATGGGTTATTATTCCCAGTGATTTCCAGATTACACCAGCACTTACACCAAGTTACTATGATAATATCAAGTTATTGTTCAAGATATAAGTCCAAGACCTCAAAAAGCTAAAGATCAATTATCACTCAATAATGTTTAACTTCCATGTGGATATGGTCAAGTTGTAATAGCAAGATTTCAAGATTTAGCTAGAACAATTATTACTAAAGTTACTATTTATCTTTTAATTACAATCGTTCATGTGTCCATGTATTAATTTCTCTTGTACTCTATAAAGTATATCCTACATTCTGTTAGAGGGCAAGTGGTTCCATAAAAAATGAGATCAATAATAATAGCAGTGAAAGCCCTTATCGCTCTGTAAAATTCTCTAAAAATCTCTTCAAGTATTTCAATAAAAAAGTAAGTTTTACCCAGTGATTGTCTCCATTTATTTTTCATAATTTTCATTTTGTGTTTTGTTTATTTTAATTCAATCATATTTTTTTCTCTTTACATTTTGTTTATTTCATAATTTTTTATAGTATCGATAAAATTTACAAAAATAAATAGGGATAATGATTGAATACCGTTGTCATCTATATTTGATTCACAGATGGGGCTTCTATCAAATGTTTTAGCAGTTAATGCTGTGCTACTTTCTAGTTGGAGATCTGCTGGAGTCATCTTAGAGTAGTATGTGAATTGCTTTCTATAGATTGTGTTTAATTCTAGAAAGTTATTATCACTAGCGGTATTAATAAACTCCATAATATTTACTATAGTGATAGGATCAAATATTACTAGTTCATCATTTGTTTTGCAATAGCAAGCATAATACACAATAAGCATCCTATGGAGCATTATAATTATTTTGTGATCACTTTTGTCGTGTACATTCTATTCATAAGTTGATCTTCCCTCAAATGTTCAACAATTGGTGCTTACAACTTTCTACTTGGAGATCTAGTAGAGTTCAGTTATTCCAAAATACCCTTTGACTTCTTTATGTAAAAGTCCAAGGACTCTTCAAAAAGACTTCAAATCAATAAAAAATGGCTTTCTTTTTTAGGCATGGCTTTACATTGGTTTAGTTTGACTTAAATTGAGGTTTTTGAAGCCTTTTAAGTCTCATTATTACTCCTTTATTATAACGGGGGTAAGTCAAGTGACTTGAGCAGGACCCCATGGTGTCTAAATGTGAAACTGAGGCTAGAATGGTTTACCTCCCCGTTCTTGGGTGCTATTAGAGATTAATTAGGTGCTTTTGGCCTATGCCTGCTTAATATGATAGTATTAACAAAAAATCCTGTGCGAATGCTACTTATTGTATTGTATTCAACCATTTTAGTTTTTCGTGACGTGGATTATCTACTGAGCGTGTGGTAGTTCACCCCCTTCTCTTTCCTTTTTCCCCCCCAGGTTCTTGAAAAGCATTGTAAACGTTATTAGTTTCTGTGAGATGACTTGTTTCTTCGTAGGTATCATTGTTAATTGGTGTAACGAAATTCTATATATGTATATTTTAGTTTAGGAGTCAAATAGTTTATTATGATTGAACGATAAGCTCCTTCAACCACATGCAAGTCTAAAATTTAAGTTGATGTATTGCATGTCATCTAATTGTCACTTTGAATGGCCTCATTAGCGAACCATCTAAATGGTTAATCATCTTCAAATAGTTGGAGTTGAATGTTTTGGGATGTAACTCAGTATGATCCGAGATCGTGATCCGCAGAGCAACATGTTTCATTCTTTCTTTTATTTAAATTGACGGTTTGCGTACTTTGGGCATATGGCCCGTAGTGTTGTGGTCTCAAGCATGTAGTCATTGAGCTTATTTAAACTGGTCCCTTGTGCTTTTATTATTACATGTATATGTCTCTAAGGCCATAAGCATAGCACCATGGTAAACTTTTAGGCAAATCTCTATCCATTTTGTTTGAAAAATTAAGAAATTATTAAAAGCCTTAGGGTGGGGGTGTTACACCTTCCCAATACGAATTTATGAATCGCGGCTTACCTTTGGCAGTATTAAGGACATATGGCTAGGTGAAGTTAAAAAACCACTCTAATTTTATTTAAATATGCTACAAATAGTCCATACCTTATAGAAATCTTATTTAATAAGCAATTTGGTATTCGTTAGATTCTTTGTTGATTATTCGAAATTACTTTGTTTTACAAACCACCAAGTTCAATGTCTCTTGTTCAAGAATTCAAAGCTAAATGGTGGGAAAATATGCTATAAACAAATATTGGTCCCTTGATGTTGTTCAAAATAGGATGCTTCATATAACCAGACAAATTATAGCAGCACAGCTAGTTACTCCACGGAAAAAGGAAGAAGGCACTTCCAAAGGAAAAGAAAAGGCACAAAATTTTATAGATTTAAAAGAAGCCAAATTAGTCAAGAAGGGGATCAAATTATTTAAAAAAAGCAACCATTATCAATGTCCATTGGAAATTCATCTTCAATTTGATCATCGTCGTCTCCAAATACATCTTCTAATCACTTTGGGGGCTTATGCTCCCAAGATCTTTATTCATAGAATAAAAGCTATTCAAAAAACAGAGAGAATAGTTCTTGCAAGTATATCAAGGACCACCACTATTAATAAAGTTGTTTCTCTAATAGCTCATTTAAAAGCCCAAGACGATTATTAAAGGTTACTATTCAAAGGTTAATTAAAAAGAAATACTCATGAAGCACTATTCAAGAGTTAAAGACTAATTCAAGAGTTGTTATTCATGAAATACTATTCATAATGATTTTAAGATTACATCAACACTTACATCATGTTACTAAAATAATTTAAAGTTACTATTCTAGAAAAGTTTGACACCACAAAAATCTAAAGATTAATGATCACTTAATACTTTCAAAGTTCCGTATGGATCTAGTCAGGTTGCAACAATAGGATTTCAAGCTTTTGTCAGAATAATTATTACTGAAGTTACTATTCATCTTTTAATTTTAGTTGTTCAAGTATGCATGTATTAATTTCTCTTGTACTCCATAAATTGCATCCCGATTCTATAAGAGAGCAAGTGCTATCATTGAGAGTTTGTAGCTCAGAGCAATAGCAATAGCAGTGAAGGCTCCCATCCCTTGGTAAAATTCTCTAAAAGTCTCTTGTACTCCACCTTCAAGTGTTTCAACAAAAAAAGTAAGCTTTACTTGAATATTATCTCAAGTTATTTTTGCAAGCTTTATCATCCATTTTGATTATGTAAATTCCATCTTCTTTTTATTTCTCTTTGCGTTTCATTCATTTTATAATATATGTACTATCCGCCAGTCTTAACTGGTCCTACTCCTCTACTAGTCACGGCGATTTCAAGACTGCACCAGTACTTATGCCAAGTTACTATGATAATTTCCAGTTACTATTCAAGATCAATTTGACATCTGAAAAATCTGAAGATCGATAATCATTCGATACTATTCAAATTCCACAGGAATCCAGTGAGGTTGCAACGATAGGATTTAAAGCTTTTGTTAGAATAATTATAATGGAAGTTACAATGCATCCGTTAATTTCAATCATTCACGTGTCCATGTCTTAATTTATCCTGCACTCCATAAATTAGTTCCCATTCCATTAGAGAGCATGGGCTGCCACCGAGAGCTAATAGCTAGAAATAATAACAATAGCATTTAGAGTTCCCATCTTCTTATAAAATTCTTTAAAAATCTATTGTACTCCAGGTTAAAGTATTTCAATAAAAAGTAAGTTTTATACGATCATTGTCTCTATTTATTTTCACAAATTTTATCTTGCATTTTATTTATTTAAATTCAATCATCTTTTTTTCTCTTTTGCATTTTGTTTGTGTTTATAATTTTTTGCACTATCTGCCATTGTTTGCTTAACTTGCTCCCCAATTGGCATCAGAGCCATGTTTGTATATTTAGTTGGGAGTGATGCATTTGTAGTGTTGGTTAGCTGTTGGTCAGTCCTGGCAAAAGTGTTGGTTAGCCATGGTTAGGTGTTCCAGATAAGGGTGGTTAAGCGTGTCTTGATATAGCGTGCATGATTTCAATTTGAATGTGCATTTTTAGTTGTGATGGAATCTTATATTAGAGATCATCTGAGTCTTGGCGCTGTGGTGGTCGTAATAGTAGCAATAATTCACAAGTATTCATTAGTAGGGAACTAAATTACTCGATTGATTTTTCAAACTGGAAAAATTCCAAAACAAAAATTACAACTATTTATCAAATATGTACTCTTGATTTCTCCATAGCTTTTCCAGTTAAACATCATAAAGAAATGTTTAGTTTGCAAGAAGAATTTCAAACTATTAAATTACTTTGTCATGTTGCAATTAAAAGACATAAGGAGAACTATAGATATATTTATTTTTGGATGGTTCAAACAACACTTAAACCTCTCAGTAGACTAGGATTAGAATGTCCTATATTTATGGACCTTAAAGACTAATAGATTAGTAAGATATAAAAATTTAGGGATATTGGACGATAAGATACTGTACTTTGAAGGTATTGGATAATAATACTTCAAACTTTGAACTTGGACGTTCGTGCACCACAGTTTGAGCGTATTTACTGTGTCTATACCAAGAACGATTCTAAAGGTGTTTTTAGTTGGTGATGTAAGTGCATATTTAACATATGTCATTGCATACGCTTGAAAATTCTAGAATTTTAGACATATGCAATTGCAAATCATTGTGAAATTGTTGCATTACATTGATAAAAACACATCCGAACTCTGTCTTGGTATATAAACAGTAAATAAGTCAATACTATGGTGCATCGACATCTAAGTTCAAAATTGAGAATATTATTGTCCAACAACCCCAACGTACAGTATATCATCGCCTAATATCCCAAGCGTTTATTATTAGACATGACTCAAACAAATATATACAATGGTCTAATTCTAATTGTTGTTTGAACTTTTTGGTTAATGTAACTAACTCATGGGTACTAAATACCTTAGTTTTAGATATTCATCTTACCATTATTTTAAACATTCAGTTTAGAGAATTGTAGACACCTACAAAGTGTCTACTTTTTATAAAATGCTTAATGACAATAACCAATAGAATAAGAATTTGGACCCCCGGATATTGAAAATGGAGAGCATTCAAATGTGTCAACATTCCTTAACCCACCCATGTAAACCAAAAGATGCCCACCAAAGGCCTAAAGAACCCATAAGCTCAAACAAGCTTAAATTAATGGTGTTTGGCATCCAGTTGAGATTTATTTTGTATTTTCCCCTCATTCTAGTATGCTTACAAATATTGAGTTTAGATTTTAATATTCTCCATTGAATAATCTTTCTAATGACATATTGTGTGTCAAAATTTGATAATCAATGGAAAACCTTTAAGTCGATGACTAGAACGTGTGATGAAAATACACAAGTTCACCATTTTGTTTATATCTGCTTTACAATTATCCAGAATTATGAAATTAGTATCGTTTGAAAATAGACTTAATGATATTTTAGTGAAAAAAAAGAAAAACTCAAAACAGATGTCGGATAAGAAAGCTATAGTCGAAATAAGTTATGCTATCCACAGCACAACCCTGGAACCTCGCTGCCTAGTGGAACCTAGCCTGACTCCTTTTCTCTAACCTATTGTTGCGATATTTTTAGTGCAAACTTAAGCCACAAGCGTATAGCTACCGCTGTAGTACTTGAGGGTCATGTCCTTCGGGATGATGGTAGAGATTAAGGTCATTAAGTAGAAAACTAATCTAAATTGCAAACTCTAATGTTCTTTTACTTTTATAAAACGTCAAAACCTAACTTCAACCACATCAAAGGAAAAAGAAAGCTAATACCCAAGACTTTTATAATCTAAGGTTCAACTCAATCCATAATCTAATTCTACTAGGAATGAAAGCGATTGCAACCAAAAACATGATCCAACTTATAAATCCTAGGAAAACAATTAAGCCTACTTGAAATAAACATTATAAGTGCAGCAAATCAAGCCACAGAACAACAAGATTCCACTAAAACTCCTACAAAGATCAAGGCAGGGGAGGGCAAGCTGAGAGCAAATCACAACCAACAACCACTAGCTTCACAAACAGAAATTAGCTGCCGGGAACGAAGAGGTAAGCCGTAAACAAAGCATAACTATCAACTATCAACTCAATAGCTTATCCAATTCAGGCACAATCAACACATCATCACCAACAATCAACTGCTCAAAAGAGTAACCTCCATATTCGAGTTACCCAACTAAAATCATTATCCATCAATCAACTAAAGATAAACAACTTGTATCATCATCATCATTCAACATCAACAAACCTAACCCACAAAATCAAAATCAGAACCATCATTAATCAACTATATCATTCAATAATACAAGCAGATTAACAATGCTAATAAACTATAGCAATCAATAACCCAGATTAAACTACTCGATTTACAGCAATGCTTTGAAGCAATTAAAAGAGAAATTAGAGAAGCAGAGAGCAAACCAAAATAGAGAACGACTTAACTCGGCACAGGGGAAGATGAAGAGCGAGAATCACTGCCAAGTAGTTCAAGACAAAGCTCATCCCTCGCTGTTAATGGTGGTAACGCCTAGGCCATCATCATTTAAAAACCAAACAGGGGATGGGAGGAAAAAATTGAGAAATTCGACTAACCTTTATCAAATCACTACAATAACACCTTAGTTCATGCATATCAACTGTAATTTGACAAAATCGACACTTAATTACATCAAATTAGAAACCCACAACTAACTAACAACAAACCCTAACACTAGAAATTAAAACGAAAAATACGTCTCAATTTCGAGAAAATGATTGCCAAAATTAAACTAACTAAACCTAAAGATTGTCTAACCCCTAACCTGGAGCTCGCCCTTGCAATTTATACTCGTGCTTCATCAATCTTCACTGTCCAATTCGAGATGCGTGGGCAGAGATTACGGGGCTTCGCTGGCGTTCGTTGTGTGGAATGCGGTTGGATGAGGATGCGGTGGTGTGCTGGCTCACTTGACGGTTAAAGATGGTGAGCTGTTGAAGAGAGAGAAAGGAGAAGATGAGAAATTCGACTAACCTTTATCAAGATCACAACAATAACAACTTAGTTCATACATATCAACTGTAATTTGATAAAATTGACACTTAATTACATCAAATTAGAAACCCACAACTAACTAACAACAAACCCTAACCCTAGAAATTGAAACGAAAAATACGTCTGAATTTCGAGAAAATGATTGCCAAAATTAAACTAACTAAACCTGAAGATTGTCTAACCTCTAACCTGGAGCTCCCCTTGCAATTTATACCCGTGCTTCACCAATCGTCACTGTCCAATTCGAGATGCGTGGGCGGAGATTACAGGGCTTCGCTGGCGTTCCTTGCGTGGAATGCAGGTGGATGAGGATGCGGTGGTGTGCTGGCTCACTTGACAGTTAAAGATGGTGAGTTGTTGAAAAAGAGAAAGGAGAAGATGAGAATGGTGGAAGAAGTAGGGGATAGGGGTCTGGTTTTACGGGTGCGTGGCTGAATGTTGAGAAGAGGAGAGAGAAAGCGAGAGGAGAAATAAGGTGGGTGATGCGGTCACGCGATGATCACGTGTGGTGGGGGGGCTTAGGTAATGTGATGGGCACGGGTGGAGGCTGGTTAGACTTAGGTTTTTTTTTCCTTTTTTTTCGTTATTTTCATGGGCTGAAAAATGTTGGGCCTAGCAATCCGGATCAGCTTGAGTCAAGTCGGCCCAATTCTTCATATCCACCATTTTTCTTGTATTTTTCACATTTTTTCATAATTATTTTCATTTTATCAAAACCTACAAAATAAAATAAAATCAAATAAAAACCTAAAAATAACAATTATAACGAGCATAAAACAGGTGTAAAAGTATCTTAAAAATAACACATTTTTGGTATGAACAAATACCTCCATACCAAGACTTTGCTTGTCCTCAAGTAAAATAACTAAACTAACTAAAAGAAAATAAAGAATGAGAAAAAGAAAATCCTAACTCACTATCGTAGGAATCACAGTTGCATTTAGCATATGCAACAAGCCCTTTAAACCCCTCGGTCTCCTAAGTGGACGAGTGAGGTCTCGTGAGAGTTTTCAGGTAAACTACCCACAAAAATTATTCCAAAAATAAAAGAAAATCTTTTTGGTTTTTTTCTGAAAACTAATATGTACAAAATTAGGGAAAGATATGCACACGTTCTAATCAACTAAACCACCCATGTAACCAAGTTATTGACCTGCATATGCACAGAATGTCCTTCAAAGCCCTATATCTCCTAAATGACATCAGAACACTAATTTTTCACCCCATTGAATATCAAGATTCTGAATCCATCCCTGTGCTCATGTCCAAGTGTATCATCATCTCAGGGCTTAGATTTACCAAAATTTAACTTAATCCCACTTGGATGACACAATTACATTATTATCATACTAGCTTTGGAAGCAAGCTTTTTCAGTAGCAATATTACCTCAGAGGGTAACACCCAATAGCATATGCCTCAAAGGGTAACGCCCAGTAGTACATGCCTCAAAGGAATACTTATCATTCCAAATTTTATTTCATCTCTTTTTCTTTTCTTTTTTTTTTTTCCTTCTCTTTATTCATAATACACCTTTTTTTTTCAATTTTTTCAGAGTAATCGTGTCACAAGCTAGTGGGAGAATCATTCATGGAAACCTAAGACCTAAAGATAATGATGATGGAATAAATGAGGATTAGATTACACAACCTATACTGAACATTGGGGATAGAACTAGGGCTTAGAATGTCACACTGAGGTTGGAGACTTCTCATGAACATCCTACTTATATACAAGTTAATAACCAAAGTACAGGGGATTCAAGCTAATCAGATATAGTACAAACGTCCCCCAAAAACAAAAAAAAATCTTTTTGGACTTTTCAAAAAAAATGGGCACCCTCACCCCCACACCAAAACTTCACAATGTCCTCATTGTGGGGACTAAGGCATTAAAAAGCTTTCACATCAACTATACAACCATAAAACCACATGAAACCACAAATATATGCAAACTGGGGCACGATGAAAATCAAAAAGAAAGCAAAAACAAAACTAACTCTAAAACAAACCAAACCACTAAATGGCCAAAATCAACGCCAAACCAAAACAAAATAAAACCCAAACACAAAAATCAACAAGCACAATAATTAAATAAATAAAAATCAAAACCCAACAAAGGTAAACAAAAGCAATTAAGGCCAAAACAAACATAATCACCCAAAATAGAAACAAAACCAAATCAAACATCAACCTAAATCAAAACAAAATAGAATACAAAAGAAAGAAAAGGTAAATGCAAAACAAAAACAAAAACACTAAAACACCAAAAAGGAACAAAAAGAAACTACAAAAATAAGACCAAAGGAAAACCAAAACTTGCTAAACTAAAGAAACAAGAGACTAAACCAAGGGAACAAAACACAAATTCAAGGAAACTAAACAATGAAACTAAAACATACACAAGGACAATCCTAGATATTCATAATTAATAATTATTCACAAAATTATAACACAACCAAGGGTGATCATAGCCACACGGCTCAACAAATCCCAAATTGCTCCTTAAGATCGATCATCCGTATATTCACAATCCTAAATATCCACAACTAAGTATGAAAAGAAAGAAAAGAAATGAAAAAGAGAAGAAGAGAGGGTGGAACGATCATACCAGGTCAGATACAGGTTGTACCCAAACTATACCTCACGAAGATTATGCAACATGAGGCTTATAGCGTATTAGCCACTCCATATTAAGCTGAAAACTGCCACTCAAATCAAAACTTGTCAAAGCACATAGCAGCTTATCAAACAAAGAAGCCCAACTCTCAATAAATATAGCCACAGTGAAAAGCAGTGAGTTAGAATCAGAAAGAGTACATCCACATAGCCAATAAAGTACAGGTAAGGGCCCGATTCAACTTATCAAATAGTTAGGCCCAATCAGAAAGGAAATGAACATACTCAGAACAAGCCAGTATGGAGGTCATTAGCCTAGAAACTATATCATCATGAACGAGTAGTCTAGGCAACATGGGGGTGCACATTTCACAAGTCTGTTAAGTCCACTATGCGCATGAGTCTGGTCTAAAGCAAAGTTCTTAGTGGCAATCATCTCAGACTCAACAAAATCAGACTTGCAATATTCAAAAAGGAAGTCAATTTGGATGGGATCAAAAGAGAAGGTCTCATAATCAGCACAAAAACCATCATCAGAACTTCCATGGTTATCAAACTCACACGAAAAAGATTCGTATCCTACATACAGAATATTATCATCTAATTTAAACAGAAGGTCAACAATGATGGGATCAAAAGAGAATGATTCATATTTGGCATGAAAACCCACATCAAGACCTTCAGTAACATCAAATCCATATGAAAAAAAATTTATATTCTGCATAAAGAATATCATCATCAAAGTCCAAAATAGCGAGTTCAGTTACCTTATCACACAACTCCTGTGAAATATCTTTCGAATCATCTAAATCATGAGGCTCAACTTCAGGTGTGATGCTTATGTCTAACTCACTAACAGTATAAGATTGTTCACCCACATCAAATTCATAAAAGTCGTATAAAGTGGTGGGTGGGTCATCAAAGACTAGGACATCATCAGTGATGCCCTTAGATGAGCTAGTGCGGGGTGCAAGGTCAGGTGATAGAGACATAGGGAGATCACTCTTTTGATCCAGACTAGGTAAATACATGTCTTCATTCAAATCAGGCCTAGCAGAATCAGATTGTTCAAAATCATCATAGAAACTAATGTCCGGTTTAGGGGATCCTAAACTTGAATCAATCTCACTATAAGTCTCCCTATTTTGGTTAAAACATGGAGAACAAGCAGCAATTCTCACTTTCATGATTTCTATCATTTGATCAGTCATTATTAATCTTCTTTTCAAAACTTGCACACGTAGCATCAACATACACACAATAAGGACAAATATGAGCATCATGATCAAGAGATTCATAATAATCGTACAAAACAGGAGGCATATAATAGTCATGTAAGTCATTTGAATTCATAAAGAGGTCTAAAGGATAAGAATTAGCATGAAAATCATACTCTCCAATGAGTTGGGTATCTAAAAGGCTCGTTAGCTTGTTCAAATGTATAGGTTTCCCAAGCTAATGTTTCAAAGAAATCCCAAACTTCATCTTGAGTTTTAGATAATAATTCTATTAAACCCCCAGAACAAATTGATTCAACATAACTCCTTAACTCAACATTTAGACACACAGCAATAAGCTCACAAATTTTCCATTTTTCAAAATTATGATTCAGTTGAGCACGATATTCATTAAGCCTTGAAAGATAACCCCAAAAAGGTTCGTGCTCATATTGCAAGAAATGAAAAATTGGCATTCGAAGTTTTAAAGTTTTTAGAATTTTTCAATTTTAAGTGGTTTTTCAAGATTTTCTTATTTTTCTAATTTTAGTGGTTTTTCCATTTTTTAGTGATTTTGAAGTTTTTCTTTTTTTTTTTGGATTTTAACTTTTCTAATTTTTTTTGGATTTTTTTTTAATATCAAGAAATAACTGAGCTAAGTGACAATCGATACGAAAATAAAGCAAGTAAAACGAGATCCATGTAACCTAATAATAAAGTCACAAAATAAGCAAAAAAAATTAACTAAACAAATCACAACTAATAAACAAAACAATTAAGAATGAAACAAACAAAGCAAAGCAAAGCAGCAAATAAGAAAGGAACTAAGAAAATGAAAATATGACATAATCTTATGCTGTCGTCTCCTGCAACGGTGCCAAAAACTTATTGGGATATTTTGAGTATAAACTTAAGCCGCAAGCATATAGTTACCGCTGTAGTACTTGAGGGTTATATCCTTGGGGACGAAGTAGAGATTAAGGTCACTAAGCAGAAAACTAACCTAAATTGCAAACTCTAATGTTCTTTTACTTTTATAAAACCTCAAAACCTAACTTCAACCACATCAAAAGAAAAAGAAAACTAATACTCAAGACTTTCATAATCCAAGGTTCAACTCAATCCATAATCCAATGATACTAAGAACGAAAGTGATTGCAACCAAAAACATGATCCAACTTATAAATCCTGGGAAAACAATTAAGCCAAGCTTGAAATAAACATTATAAGTGTACCAAATCAAGCCACAGAACAACAAGATTCCACTAAAACTCCTACAAAGATGAAGGCAGGGGAGGGCAAGCTAAGAGCAAATCATAACCAACAACCACTAGCTTCACAAACAGAAATTAGCTACTGGGAAGGAAGAGGTAAGCCTTAAACAAGGCATAACTATCAACTATCAACTGAACAGCTTATCCAATTCAGGTACAATCATCACATCATCACCAACAATCAACTCCTCAAAAGAGCAACCTCCATATTTGAATTACCCAACTAGAATCATTATCCATCAATCAACTAGGCGGTAAACAAATTGTATCATCATCATCATTCAACATCAATGAAGCTAACCCACAAAATTAGAATCAAAACCATCATCAATCAACTATATTGTGGCGTTTGGTTAAAAGTAATGTAATCACTATGCAATGGAATTAACCATGCAATGTAATTGTCAATGTAATGGAATGAGAAAATAATTACATTATAATGTTTGGTTACAAAGTTTTTGCAATTGTAATGGTGTGAATTCATTTGCAAACAATACTTTATTTTACACGTGGCATGAAGTACATGCTATTCAATTCATTTTTATTTTGCCTACTTTAATTATTTATAGCTTTGTTGATTATAATACTTCACATGAGAGTTGCTTCACTATATTGTTCAAGTTTAGCAATTAAGTAGAGAGAAAAGATGATAATGATGGGGGGTGTGACACAGAGAGAGAGAGAGAGAGAGAGAGAGAGAGAGAGAGAGAGATGATATCTAGAACGTACAAAAATACAATTACAATAATATGATCATAGTTTGGGTTAAACTTTTATCTAATGTGGAGAGTAGAGACAGGGAGTGTGGGTGGCTTCAAACCTTTAAAAACATGGTAGTGTAGTACTAAGAGATGGAAAGTACAAGAGAGACAATGGAGAGATGGGAGAAAAAGTCCCTAAATATAATAGCTTATGGTTGAGTAGACTTGGATTCAAAGGTATGTAATCACAATAGTTTAGGAAAAGTCAAGTAATTTTATTTGCATAGATTGAGGTAAATATGATTACAATACAATTTTGATTACATCCCTTAATGACAACCAAATGTGGTAATGGAATCATCATTACCATTTTGATTATATTACCACTTTGATTACACATAACCAAACAAACCATATCATTCAATAATACAAGCAGATTAACGACGCTAATCACCTATAGCAATCAATAACCTAGATTAAACTACTCGATTTTCAGCAATGCTTTGAAGCAATTAAAAGAGAAATTAGAGGAGTAGAGAGCAAACCAAAACAAAGAATGACTTAACTCGGCACAGGGGAAGATGAAGAGCGAGAATAACTGCCAACCAGTTCAAGACAAAGCTCATCCCTCACCATTAATGGTGATGACGCCTAGGCCATCATCATCCAAAAACCGAACAGGGGATGGGAGGAAAACACTGAGAAATTCGACTAACCTTTGCCAAGATCACTACAATAACAACTTAATTCATACATATCAACTCTAAGTTGACAAAATCGGCACTTAATTACATCAAATTCAAAACCCACAACTAACTAACAATAAACTCTAACCCTAGAAATTGAAACGAAAAATACATCTAAATTTCGTGAAAATGATTGCCAAAATTAAACTAACTTAACCTAAAGATTGTTTAAGCTCTAACCTAGAGCTCACCCTTGCAATTTATACCCGTGTTTCATCAATCTTCATCGTGCAATTCGAGACGTATGGGCAGAGATTACAGGGCTTCGCTGGCGTTCATTGCATGGAATGCGGGTGGATAAGGATGGGGTGGTGTGCTGGCTCGCTTGACGGTTAAAGATGGTGAGCTATTAAAGAGAGAGAAAGAAGAAGTTGAGAATGGTGGAAGAAACAGGGGATGAGGGTCAAGGTTCTCTAGTTTTGGGGGTGCGTGGTTGAATGTCGAGAAGAGGAGAGTGAAAGTGAGAGGAGAAATAAGAGGGGGTAATGGGGTCACACGATGGGCACATGTAGGGGGGCTAAGGTCACGTGATGGACACGCGTGGAGGCCGGTTAGACTTAGGTTTTCTTTTCCTTTTTTTTCATTATTTTTATGGGCTGAAAAATGTTGGGCCTAGCACTCTGGATCAGCTTGAGCCAAGTCGGCCCAGTGCTTCATATCTAGCATTTTTCTTTTATTTTTTGCATTTTTTCATAATTATTTTCATTTTATTCAAAACCTACAAAACAAAATAAAATCAAATAAAAATCTAAAAATAACAATTATAACGAGCATAGAATAGGTGTAAAAGTACCTTAAAAATAACACATTTTTGGCATGAACACCTATCATCCAGAAACCCTTGACACCGAATCAAGTAGAGAAAAATCCTATCCCATATGATGCTACTCTTGAGAAACGCTAACAATGCATCGTTCCTTACAGTTACAAATTCAACCCCTCACATAGCCCTCAAACAAATAGCCAGAACATCAAAAAATATCTAACATAACACAGAGAGGTTCACAGAACAAACCAAACCCTTATTAATTCTATCCTGAAAACCTCTTAAGGCACAAGTCATACCTTGATATTCTCAATCTCGTATTTCTAAGTCAATCTAGTAGGTAACGTAACGACACCAATCTTTCAAACCTATCTTTCTTTTTCTCCTTTCCTTCTTTCTTTTCTTTAGCTTTATTTAATTTCAAAGATGTAATCTTTGGTAATCTAGTCCTGTCCACTATAAATATTCATTTTCATCTTTTCCATTTTACTATTATTGTACCTAATATGCCACCAGTTTTTTGTATGTTAGTTTGAATTAGTTCTAGTTCCCTGTTCTAATTATTAGAATTCGTTAGTGATGAAAAGCAATATGAAATTAGATGGCTTCTAATTCCAATGTACTTAATTGACATTCCATCATAATATCATACCTTTGCTCCCAAGTCTAGATCCTTGGTGCGAACATATGAAATTAGATGACCACCAGTTTAGGGGTTATTCGGGGGGTGGACATTTTGAAAATCTCTTTAAAATGAATCAATGTCCCTTTTGGTTTATGCTTCATTTTAGGGAGTAGATTCGGTTTCGTGAGTTTTCCTGAAAACCCACTGGCAGCTTTATTGAATAAATTTATTTTTCATTATTTTCTGCTTAACTTTTTTGGGGCTAGGTAGAATAGGAATTTTGGCTCGGGGAGCAGATTACGCCTTGGAATTCTTATAGTATTGCTATTTTGGGCTAGAAAGCCAGACCCTGTCTTGGCCTAGGAACCCATTCAGGTTCCTGTGTTAAAACCACTATCCAGCAGTCTACGTCAGGTAGTGAGTACTATTTGGAACTGGACAGGGTTCCTAAGTACCCAACCTTCTGCTGCAGCCTAGAATATTTTAGCTAAAAAATAAAAGACAATGAATAAAATAAAATTCAAACCATGCACCCAAGCAAGTGGGTCTTGTTGTTCGTGTGGACCGCGCTTGGGTTCTGGGCGTGGTCCTTATAGGAACATTTAAAAAATCTCGGAATCATTTATAGAGCTCATTTTAGAGTACTATCTTCACACCTTAACATAAAGTGTCTATTACAACCTACTATGTATGAAGTGATTTTATTAAAAACCAAAACAAGTAATATTTCTACTTTTGATTCCAAAACTATTAAAATGGAATGAAATTACTATACCTAAAGAATTTATTATTCAAAATAATAGATCATATAGAAATATCACCTAAAAAGTATTAATACACATTCAAAATTAGCATAAAAATGAACATTAAAAGATGAAAAAATTGTACAGTCGTTGACTTGTCCTTTAGAAGAAATTGCAATCACAATTTTGAAGGAGTTATTGTAGCAACTCTGTTCAAAATAGGAAGACCTGACTTAGAAAATAGTCAAGTTAATTTGAAGACATTGAAAAGATTTATCATCAAAATAATTATATTAATCAAATACTTTATACTGTTTCAAAGCAAGTCAAATATGATTTCTACCCAAGTGGAAGCAATAACCAAAAAGATGATATTGATTCATTAATATGACAAATGGAAGATCTTAATTTAGATAAAGGCGATGATAAATCAAAACCACGATTCCTAAATGATATATCCAAACCTTATTTCAAAAGCCATCATCCTATCAATATAGAGTTATCAGTAAAATATTGGTAATGAAAACCACGATTCCTAGATGGTATACCCAAATGAAAGATCTTAATTTAAATAAAGAGTATGATAAATCAAAACCACATTTCCTAGATGATAAATAAAGGCGATGATAAATCAAAACCATGATTCCTTGATGAAACTCCAAGATCAAATAATACACTAAATATTATGGAGTCCATTGATACTAATAATGGTAATGATCTTCAAGAACTAAATAAAATTCATAGAAAACAATTCCCATATTACTATAGGACAACTCCATCATTTCTCCAACTGGATAGTAGTAACGTTGATTGCTGAAACATTTGACGGAAGCTCAATTATGAATGGAATCTAGATGGCAAAGGTGAGCATGAAATAATTACAACAATTGATGGGATTCTTGTTGCATATAATGCTAATTATTGTAAAATAAATAATGAATTACTACTATTTGACCTTAAAACCACAGCATTTACTAGGATATTAAAAAAATGGACTAATATCTCATTGAAGACAAACAAAATACATTAAGAACTCACAGAAACAATCAAGATAGATTGAATGGTTCTGATTCATACTATTATAATGAAATTTATAGGCAACCCAAAGAAGGCCATGCATCTCTTGAAACAGTTTTAAAAAATTCAAGATGTCCCATACGAGATGATTATAGTTGGTAGAAGGACACTTTCTTTGCATATTTATTAAAAAGAGATGATTGTAGACAATCTTATTAGAAAGAAAAATGCATATCAGCATTACCATCATTATTTTCTGAAAGAATGTTCAATAAACTTAAAGAAATTGCAGGAAAGGATACAATGCCCTTTGATAAAATAATTTCTGTTCAATTATTTGGTTTCATTAAAAAGCAAGGATTTCGTTATGACTGAATTAAAATCACAAGCAAAATAGTCTTTTGAAAAAACTACAAAAAGGAAAGAATTATGATTTTTGTGAAGCCTTTTGCCTTTCAAAAAGAGAGGTCCTTCTGTTTTAAAAAAACATAGAAAACCATTTTTTAAGTGAGTGATAGTTTATTCTCTAGAGCTTAGTTATTATTAGAATCAGAAAAATATTTGACTCAAAACCTTAAAATAGTATATAATACCTTGATGAATTATGAAATAATCAAGCAGTAGGTGCATTCCAAATTCAAATAGAGACATTTATGATACCATTTCTAATAAAGCTAGGGATTTATAGTTTAGAAGCATCCCAAAATGATGTAGAATGTTCAAAAAATTTTCAAAAGAAAATCATTTACAAATACAATTTGCTTTGAGAATTAGAAAGCAATTCTTTGATGAAATTTCATACAAGATTCTTTTAAGGATAAAGTAGCTCTCAAAAGAGCCAAGAAAAAATAAGAAAGATTCAAACTCCTAAATAATATGCCATGCATTTTTCTTTGGAATTTTATAGTTAGATGAACATAGCTCCATTTGTGGTTGTAATGTTTGTCAAAATGTGCGTGCATTCCAAAAATAGTGGCCTATACTTTTATTGGTGAAAATTAGCCATAAAACAGCGAAGGTTTAAACACGATGGGCTACAGGCCCTTTTCCCCTTCAAGTTTCGTGAAGAAAAATATGGGCTAGCCCGATACAAAAAGAGAAAAGAAAAGAGAGGAATAAAAGAGTCTAACTAAAAGAAAAAGGATTTATTAATGGCTTGGAGCATAATTTACATAAAAAAGAAAAGTACAAACATAGAGATACATAATTTTACAAATTAAGTAACTCGTACATGCTAAAAGATTTGGATCTCACAGTAGCATGAAAAAGGAAATTCTGCAAAAACCTCGACAATGTGTAGACTTAGCGGCAAGCTATTGGGTGCCAGTTCTAGGCTGCTGGGATCCAACAGCAGCTGCTTTTTGCCATAGGTTGGCGTTTCTTGTAGAGTTATGGCGATTGACGATGGTAAAAGCTTGGCCACCCCTTGCTTATTTTCTACATCTTATATTGAATTGAGCCTTCTTGAGAGTGTTTTCTTCTTCTTTTCAAGAGGGATAGGTGATTTTGAGAAGTTGAACATGTGTTCCAAAAATTTATCTTTCTTTGAGGTGAAGGGATTATAGTGTTTTGGGTCAAGCTACTTTGTTTCTATGAGGCAAGTGAGGTTTGACCCTAATCTAATCTGCACCGCTTCTGAGTTTTGGCATCCTACTCTCCACAGATTTCTCCAAGGACAGGGAGATATGCCTTTACTGCTCTTTTGGGTTCTTTTAAGCCTATGATGATTGTAATTCCTTCTTTAGAGGCAGATTTCTCCTACCTCATCCAAACTCCACTTGTACAGTAGTGATGAAGACTACGGACAGTGATGACACTTATCTTGTATGGATTGCTCGTTGATTTTTACTTGGATGGGAAGGAATATCACTATCACTCTAAAGAGGGGAGTAAAAGCCCTTGCTTTTTGTCGTATGAATAGGTTCTTATTCATTAGCAAGAGAGGTTTAGCTTGTGTGGTGCAACTTATAGGGGAGTCTTTGAAGGGGTACTCTGACATGCTCATTTTTCTTGCTAAGGCAATATTATGGTTGGATGGCCTTAGTGGCAACCTTAACAATGATCTTAGGGGAAGCCCCCCTTTTTGTTAATAAACTTTCCACGCCTTTAGTTGGTTTGTTTTCATTTTCTTTCTTGATGGAAATTTTGACTTAGTTTGCTTGTATTGAGATCCGACTCTTAGGGTGTTTTTGTCACGTATGCCCTAGTTTTCACATCGAAATATGAGCCCAAAAAATACACCATGTGCAAGTGTTCTTACGAGTGTGGTAATGTTGAGGCATAGCCAACCTACTTTCGACAGGAGGGGACCTAGATCTTTTAGGACATCAACTGGTGGCACATTCAAGGCTTTAAAGTTCTAAAGAGAGGTAGGAGTTATGTCCTTATCTTAGGGCTTAGGAGTTCTATTTATATCTTTACTAATATCACTTGCCTCACCTAATGGCCTTAGACAAACCGTTGTAAGTTATGACAATGTTTCTCACGTTGTTTATGCCTTAGCTCCAAAGTTTACAAAGTACTGGACTCAAATATGGCTCAAGCTCATGTGGATGGTTAGGCCTATCATGTTGAACACTCCATTTGTGAGCCTGGCTTATCTTGAATGAACAAAGGCCATCGCTCCTAAAGAGAATGCAATGGTGAGAGGTAAAGCTAGAGTCCAACCATAAAGTGCTTAGAAACTTGCAAAAGTGATGTTGAAGAGGAGAAAAAATAAGAGGAAGGAGGCTCATGAGCTCATATGAGTAACAAAGCCCATTGAACGCACAAAAAAGAATGCAAAAGAGAGGACTAAATGGAATTACCATTTATGTCATCTTTCAAGTATTTTTAACATTTTAGTACACAGATTATGACCCGTACTAGGATACTAGAACTTTAACTTCGGTACTTAATTGATGACGTAATGGAGTTTCTATTAATATTAGTGAAGATCTTAGTATTACCAATATGCCATGAAATAGCTATGTTGTGCTTTTGTTTGATTTTACGACCTTATATGGGGCCACCTTTATTATTATCTCATTTTTTGGTTTGTTTGTAAGAATTTTGACCTTATATGGATCTCAAGAGCGAAGTGGAATAAATTTATGATAAAATTACTGTGGGATAGCACCAAGCCCCTTGGCTACATTAGGCTAGCAGCAGGCCACTATGTATGGGTTTTGACTTTTTATGAAAAGTTTTAAAAGCTGAAGCATTTTAGTTGATATATGTTGAAAGTTGAGTGCACCCTTGACCATTAATTTCCATTAGATTGGTGCTTTCCCCCCTAGAATTTCCTTGAGAAAGAAAAGGTCTTTCCCTCACTATTTTAATGTTCTGTGCAGCTGGTGACAAGGATCCTAATTTCTATCCTCATTTGTTTTAAGTTATTTTGTACTTTTATGTTTCTTGTTCTCACATTTGAGTTATAGGCTGAGGTCTGTTGATGTTGTTGTAGATGAGGTACTGTAGCAAGTCTTTTTTTTAATTAATGTCGGTTAATTATTCATGTTGGACTTGTATCAAATCTGTCTCATATACTTGGCCTTCTAAGGTAACCCGAAGTGAAGGAATCTATACTTCTACTAGTAAAACAACCCTCCAACCCATGCATGAGTAAAAAAGCCTCTGGTGGATTACCTAATGGCCATCTAACCGCTACAATACCAATGACATGGTATCAAGCTTATGATTGCACATTTCGTTGTTATATTAGTCTGAATGTTTGTTATTTTTCTTATTTGTGGCTTCTACTATGCCATTAGTTTGTAGTATGCCTGTGGTAGACTTCCCATGCTCAATTTTGCATTTCTTATAAGGGCTACAATTTCATTCTTCAAGTGGGATCTTTAATTAATTAAGATTTCCTGTGGGATTCCACATCTACAAATTATTTGATTAATTAAGAATTTAGCTACTTGTTTAGATGTTATTTTAGCATAGGAGGTGGTTTCAACCTATTTCATGAAATAAACTATGGCTAGCTATGGCCATTAGTCAATTTAGAAGTGATTTTTCTTATATTTTCCATTCCCCACATTAAGAACCACTACAGAGAGGTGAAAGTGTATAACAATGAAGGGGGAACATGCTGGAGGCTTGCATGTTTTTGGCACTTTTCACAGTTTCGTATCAATCGGAAGTAATCTTTTCATTAGTTATCCAATAATTAGCTTGATGTTAGACTTTCTTGGATGGATGTATCAATTCATATGCGTGCCATGATATCCCGTATGAATTTCTCCCGTAAGGTTATGTGTTTCTTTTGTGTCTGCACATTGAAGGTTAATCTCCTAGGTTGTTCGGATCCTATTGTGTAATACTTTGTATTGACCATAGATTAGAATGCAATTCGTCGTAATGTTTAGTGAAATTTTTTTGGGTTGAGTCTAGAGGGTGTTATCCTACTAAAAGATATACTACGATATCTTTATACCAAGGAGTATCATCTAGATTGTCGACTTGCATTGTTAACCAATAGACATGTTAGTTTTGCCTATCTATAGTTATGCTCAATTAAATTGCATCTTTTTGCATTGAAATCATATATGCTAGTTTTGCTAAAGTGAATGCGAATTGTTTTCTTCTCTTGGGAGATATGTGAATTACTAATCTTTGAAGTGTTCTCTTATCCTCACTAGATGTGTTTGATAGAGTACCATGGTCTCATTTCTTTCCATCAAGCATTCTGTAATTTGGTTGATGATTAGGTTGGAATCTTGGTAAACATTTAAATTTTTAATATGAAATGCACACACAACTTGCATACCTACAATGCATGCTTTATACTGGACAGTATTGTTGGTTACTTCAAAGTCCAAATTGATTGCAATAAGTATATGTGCTCCTTTTTACGAGATGAGGAGTATGTCTATGCGATATCTATTTTTATTTGAAGTGCCATTAAAGTACATTTTCCAAGTTTCATTTTCAATAAAAAGGATGCTCTTGTGGGGGATATCATAGTCTTATTCTAACCTAATGCTCCCTTTTATTGATTGTTAGCCTTGGATTTCAAGTCACATTTAGATAACAACATGACCCATCAAGAGATCTAACCATGAAAATTGCCTATATGCAACGAGGTTATTATGCCATTACCTTAATATGGTGATTAAGCAATGCCTCAGTTCCTTAGCCACCCAAACTAACGCTAAGTACATCTTTCCAACTACTTAGTATTGAGTCTGATAATCATAGAACTTCTTGCTTAAGTAGTAGATGACATTTTCCATTCCTTGGTAGTCTTGACATAGCATTTTCCCATGGTGGTGTTAGTAGTTGTAAGATACAGTAGCAAAGGTTGTCCAGGTTTAGTAGGTTATGGTACACATTGCATCCCATACAGTTTGATTACTTCTTCATGGTTTTCTTAATATGGATTTATATATCATTGTCAATTTGGAGATGACTTAGGTATTATATCATACGAAACCTAGAAAGCCTGTTATCTTTCTTTCACTCCTAGGCGATGGCATTTCTATGATTGCTTTTATTGTGTAGGCTCTTTATTCCTCGCAGGCTCACACACATGTTGAATTTTCTTAGTCTTTCAAAGAATTTATTTAGATTGTGATATGCCCATTTTGTATTTTCATTTCACAATCATGTCTTTCTTATAGGTCTTCGTCTCCTTGTGCATCATGTCATGGAGAAGAGCTTGCATGATTCTTAGGTATGTAGCCCCGACATTGATAAGGCTGAATGGCACATCATTCTATCAATAGATGCCCCATTATGTGATGAATCTAGTCTTTTCTTAATCCTCTGTGGTCATTTTGATTTGATTATAACCCACATAACCATCGATGAAGGACAGAAGTTAGTGAATTGTGGTGTTATCTACTAGAAGGTTTGTGTTATGCTAGGGGAAGTCATCTTTTAGGCTAGCTTTGTTATGGTCTCTAAACTCAACGCACATTATAACCATCATACCTTTCTCAGGAACTAAAACGATGCTAGCAACCCATTCTAGACAACATGCGACCCTAAGGAATCCTGTATCTAACTAATTTTGTACTACTATTATTTTGAGAGCCCAGTTTGATTTCATTTTTCTTAGTTTTAGTTTTCACTTGACTGGCTTGGCATTAGGGTATAAAGAGATTTTATGTTCGGTAAGTTCCCTATCTATTTCCATTTTGTCTTTGTAATGCCATGCAAAAATATCTTTAAATTCAGTGACTAATAAAGGGAATTATTCTACTTCCTCTTGATTTAATGATCTTCCAAGTTTTAACTCATTTGGTTCTGTTGTTCTTACGCTTATAATTATGATTTCTCCCAAAATTAAAGTTTTATTTTCCTGTTCGTTAATTGTTTTGATTAGTGACCTAATGCTCGCAAGGGCACGGGTGTTGTAGTTTAGTAAAGATATCGTTCCCATGAAGTCTAATAGTAATCTATTGAGTTTTGTCCTATAAAAGTGCTAAGCATGCAATTTCAATAGAAAGTTTGAATGACACTATAAGTTAATTGGAAAATTCAATCAATTAAAAACATCTAGGGATTTGTTTCACCTTGCAAACATGTGGATCAATAAAATATATATCACATACTTGACCTATAACAGGAGATTGAAATGGGTGCAATCGCATTTAGAATTCGATCTTCATTCGAAATAAACTGAATTGCCTAACCAGTTATTCTTTCAAATGTCATTGGTTAGTCTAAGTTATAGATTTTTTATTGCTAAAGGGTCCTTTAAACAAGCGAATCTCTTGTAAGTATTGCTAAATCAAGTTCTATCTTGTCAATTAAGTAGCAAGTTTCACCTTCTATTCCTTCACTTAACTATTTAGAATTAGCAAATGAATTTGGCAAAAATTCAATCCCAACAATTTCACTCAAAAGATAGAATTCAACCAATCCCAATCAAGAACAAATACAACTGAATAAAGATGAATGATTCCAACATCAATACTTAACCAACAATGCCTAGATTAAAAAAACTACTCATACATGTTTAAATTAACAAAACTAAACAAAGTTTGAGAGAGGAAAACTTAGTGTAACTAAAAATCCTTCAAGGGTTTCCTAACTTTCCAAGGGCTCCAAAATAGCTAGACACTTCTTCAACACTCACACTCAAAATTACTAAAAATCTAAACTAAACTCAGATAAAATGGAAAGAAATAGAAAAACCAGAGAGAAGGAGTTCTCTTTTCTCCTATATGTGCCCTTTCTGCTATGAAAATGGCTCTATTTAAAGAAAAACACGATCAGCCTCAGCCACATGATGAAAGAAACAAATAGGCTTGTAGTTATGGCCTCGCTCGGACCTTCGTCTTCTCCATAGGCAGTCTGTGGCAAGCTCTATCTCGATAATCTTCTATTCTTTCTTTCTTCCATGGGCATAGTGACTTGGGGGTGTCCATGGGGAGTCAAATTACACACAATTATGGTTAACTTTGGAGTAAATGATCCAAAAACCTACAAAATACAGAAAAGAACCTTACCTGAGCGTAAAACCGAAGAAGAAGTATAAATTATAACATAAAACACATAATTCTCCCTAAAAATGACACAAAATGACCTCAAAATAGTATGCACTTTAAGGACTTATCAAACTTCCCCATGCTTAAACCATTGCCTGTCCCCAAGCAATCATAAAGCTAAGGCTAAAAGTATGAATAACCTCCTCAGGAAGATATCAGTAGTAACATTAATAACCAAATCAACCCAAGAAGTTTAGCCCAAAAGTGTTAAAAATTTTTACAAACAGATAGGAGAAGGAAATTTTCAAAAAAGTTAAGAACCATCATATCAAAATATTAAAGCAATCACTCAAATCAACTTGAACAATCATATCAGCATATTACAATAAGTTGAGCTTAGAGGAACTAACAAAATCTCACTTTAGGGATGAGGCGCTCGTTACTCATATGTTTAAAATAAAAAGTGATTCTCTTAAATCTCATTGAATAGAACAAATCAGCCATAAGCTTGATAAGGCTCTCTAATTCGCCACTACTATAATGCAAAACACATAAGGCAATCATAAGGACTTTTAAGGGCTATAACGGGGCAAATGGGTAATGGTAAGGAGCGAACAAATATTTTGAGATTTGTGGCCTAAAAGCATAAACCATCATTTCCCAAATAAAACATATTCCTTAAAATATCAATAACATCCTCAAGTGTTGTCACAAGAAAAATGGCCTAAACATATAAAACCAACGCCAAATCCTCTTATTGCTTCATTTTTTATGTTATTTTTTTCTTCTTTGTCGTTTTCTTTGTTTTGTTTCCTTTTGTTTCTTTTTTTTTTCCAACATATACAAATGTTTGTGTTTTTACACCCCTTTGGTGTGCTTCACTTTTTTTCTTTTTTCTTTTTTCCAAAGAGGACAATAATGCAAAAAGGAAACTATGCACTTTCAACACTTTTCTTGCTACTCACAGAACATAACCCAATCCACTTTGAAGGGAAAAATAAAGCTTGAATCCCTTATCACATCCAATTAAACCACAATATCCATAAAAGGTTATTATCCACAAACTACTCCCAATCAACTATGAAAACTCTATGGCCTTGGCTAAAAGGGTAAGACATGTGTGTGGCTAAAGATAATAATATATGTTCTCATCAATAAGCATGGTAAAGGCTCAAAGGGGTAGAAAGGGATAAATTATTCACATAAGGGTGGCTATTTGATCAACATAGCAAAGTCAAAGAATGCCTCAATCATGTTGCCTAAATGTGCATGTTACATGTGGTTTTGAACAAGAGTCAAAGCAAGTTCTCGAGACTTAAAATCTAGGAGGAGTCACACATGAAAGGAAATATAAGACTGAATTGATGAGTTAGTCTATTCAGGCTCAAAACATTACAGGATAGGGCTCATCTAGCTCTTTGAATTTCATATGCCAAATACTCATGCCAAGAATCATCAAGCAAGCAAGTCATATCTAATGTGAAGGTCAAAACATGAAGCATAGTTCAAAAACACAGAAATAAACATTTTTTCCTCTTTTTTTTTGGGTTTTTCTTTTGTTTTTTTTTTCCTTTTTTTGGTTTTACTAAGCCTAAAATGCAACCAATAACTAGAAGTGTTAAAACAAAACTAAAATGAAGAAAAAAACCTAAAAAAATAAATGATCAACTAAAAATGCAAACTACGCCAGAATACATGACCTAAAAAACACAAAAGTTCTCACACATCCACAACATACATATATACAACTGTGAACAACTATAACAACTCCCCCATGCTTAGATAATGCATTGTTCTCAATGCAAGCATAAAACTCTAAAAGGGAGGGGAAGAGGGTGGAGGAGAAGAAGGAGGCTCGGGTTGAGAGACGTGTCAGTCCCGCCGAGTCTCTGAGCAAGCCTTAAGTCTTGGAATTATTGGTTCTAGGAGACAATCATCCCATGGAGCTTATTGTGGCGCTCCCGAACAAAGCCCCAGTGTGAACTATGCTCAGTTTCTACATAAGCTCGTAAAGAAGCTTTCTCCTCTTGAATTGACCAAAGGGTAGCATACAGGTCAAGATAGTCATGAGAGGCGGATGGTTGCGAGGACCTAGAAGCCCTAGGGTGAGGAGATGGGGCAGATCGTGCCAACTCTTTATCGCTGAGAAAAAAGTAGAGGTTGGCTCAGTTCACAACAGAGGTGCGATCAACATTTGGGAGAGGCATAAGCCGGTTCCCAGGATAAATCCAACAAATACGCCAACCATCAACCTTACAAAATTTCATCTATTCAAAAGTGGACAAGATCAACTGTTTCGAACCTGCGGCTCTATCATTTGGGTTTGGTCCAACTCCAACAAACCTAGTAATGTGGGTAATGAGGCCCCCAATGACAATCCCATGTGCAAAACTAGTGGTTACACTATACAACTGGTTAACCAAAAATGACCCAGGGTTCAATCCAGTCACCTTTTAGCATGCTATAAAAAAATATAATTTAGACAGGCGAGGCTCATTTAAACTATCCTCCTGGGCAAACAAACCACAAGCTAATAGCCATTGGGCCACACAAATACAAGGGTTTCTAATAACCACACCTTTGGAATTGCTAGTGTTATACCGATAATCCCCGAAAAGTTCATGCCAAAAAGCATTCTGATTAAATTGCTTAGGGACATGGTAGTATGGGAGGTCCATACTTAATAGAAAATCAATTGAAGGCAATCAAATTAAGCTCATAAAACTCCCTATTAGGATAAAATGAAATATAACCCTCTTGACATCAAGGGCCACTTATAACCTCAACATGCAACGTGCTTAAGAACTCAAGTGTGTGGCCCCAATAGGTGTGGTCCCTAGTTTCTAAAAATTGACCCATCCTACCATGAGTAAACAACTAATGAATATATTTGAACAATCCCAAACAATTCAACACATCCTTATTATAATATCGAGTAGCTACTAAGAGTTTGCTACTCAAAGCATTATATCTAGCAATGTGTTTAGGGTTAGTTAAACCAAGTGGGCGTGGAATGTTACCTTGGTTTCTTGTAGTGGTTGATGTTTGGGAGCTTCGAGGGTCTTGTTGTGGGGGTTGACTTGAAGTCCCCGTTTCTTGTGCAGTTCTTGCCTTCTTCTTTGGTGCCATAGTAGTGATAAATGAATGGGAAAAACTTGAAAAATTAAACTAAAAATAAAAGAGAATAAAAAATGGTAGAAAATGAAAAATTTGAGAAAAGAGAAGTAAATGGTGAAGAAATACGGAAGAAACATGGAAATTGGAAGAGTAAAAGTGAAAAATGGAGTTGTGAAAGTTGTGGGCATGGAGATGGGAACAATGAGAGGGAAAGAAAGCTTGAAATTGAAAAAATAAAGGGAGATATGGGGTTAAGGTGAAGAAAGTAAGTGAAAAGGGAAGAAAATTGATGGATTTTGGTAAAAAATTGAAGGTTTAAGGGAAGTGGTAATAGAGGTTTTAGAGAGAGAATGGAGTGTTTAGAGAGAAAGAGACTCTCGAGTTTGAGGAAGAAGATGAAAAGAATGGGGGTCAAAGAGGCCTTGAAAACCCTTGATTGCGGACGCGAGCTCACCACGGACCGTGGTATTGGACACAGACTGTCCGTGGTCAGCTCTAGTCCCAGATTTTTTTGTTCTTTTCTCTCTTTTTTTCTTTTTCTTTGTGTTAAAGCCTTTACGGACCATGGTGGTGTCCACAGAGGTTCTAAAAAAACCTCTCATTATGCTTTTTATAGTTTTATTAATTTCTAAAGAAGGTTCTAAATAGAAAAAACCCAAAATACAATAAAAAAGGGTACATAAAAAAGAAAAAGAAAAACAAACACTTGGATTGTCTCCCAAGAAGCGCTCATTTAAGGTCGGAAGCTCGACGTTTCTTCTATTCTGTTGTGGGTTCAATGAAAATGTGGGTGTCGTTTTTATGACGAACCATGAAATTGAAATCTTTCAACTGAAGAAGCCACTTCAGATACTTAGGTTGGAGGTCCTTCTTCATTATTAAATTACACCATAGCATACCATCAGCATACAAGACATATCGACGGCGGGCTCCATCAGACTGACCACTATCATCATATTTAATCCCAAGATTAAAATCCAAATCGACTCCTTCCATAGGAGGTAAAGCAAGAATTACTTGGGTAAATCTGTAATAATCATTCATGGAAGACTCATTAGAAGCATAAGTCTCAATCTCGGGTATGGTCAGTGGTGTAGGAGCACCAAACTCCACCTTAACATAACCCTGATCGGGATCCTCAGTCGAAATCCAATCAGAATCAGAAGGGTTAGGACAACTCCAACCATCCTCCATCTCACTTTCAGGAGAAAGGGGAAGTACATTAAATAAAAATAAACTGGGGGAAACAATTTTCTCATCCATAAAGCAAACCGTAGCATAACACCCCCTACTTCAAATGTTATACGCCCCTATTTAACATCAATAGTGCAACCTAAAGTAGCCAAAAATGGTCAACCAATAATAATTTGGGTATCATCAGTCTCAGTCATATCAGCAATGATAAAAACTTCTAATACCCAAAAATCTCATATTTTCAAGGGCACATCCTCCAACGTACCCAAAGGTCGTGTTTTAGAACCATCTCCTAATTGGAGTGAAAAGGGTGAGGGTTGTAATGACCCTAAATGAATCCTATAGAACATATAGTAAGGCATCAAACTGGTACTTGCGCTAAGGTCACATAGGGCTCTTTCAATCTTCACTTTACCTACAACACAGGGGATAGAAAAGCTAGCTAGGTCAGCAAGCTTAGGGGGAAAGACTTTAGGAATCTCAAAGCTATCACTTTCTCTAAAAGTCATGGGCTTACCCTCACCATTTCTTTCCTTAGTCTTAGCCATGATCGCTTCTCTACCATTCTCAAGTGTTATGTCATCAGGATCCTCTACCTCTTCTTTCAAGGTAACACAGTTACACTACTCGTAGGGGTTAGATTTAGGTTTACTAGGTAGCCTACCCAGACGTGTAGAAGAAGATGTAGCCTATTGAGCTATTTGAGCTTCTAACATCTTATTGTGAGTAGTAAACATATCAACATTAGAGGCCAATTGCTTAATGTACTTATCTTGCTTTTGTTGTCCCAAAAGCATATTCTCCACCACAGACTCTAACTTAGATTTTTGAGGTGCCTATTGAGGATAGGATGGTCTTTGAAATCTAAGGGGTGGTCTAAACTTCATTTGGAGCACAAGTGTGGCATTCGACTTATAAGAGAAATTGGGGTTATTTCTCCAACTAGGATCATATGTGCTAGGGAAAGGATCATTTGTGGTCCACGGTGATAGTTGTTCACATAGTTGACCCGATCACTTACATCCTCGGCAAAAGGACTACCCACTTGACAATGCACAGTCAAATGATCAACTGATCCACATATATTACATGATGGGGAAGGGGTACTTGAACTAGTAGAATTAACATTCAAGCGTTCCAATTTTTGACACATAGCAACAACTTTAGAGGAAAGAATAGAAATAGCATCTAATTCTAGCTTAGCTCCTACCCGCTCGGGTTGGGCTCTCTCAGACGACCATTGGAAATTGTTAAGGGCCATCTATCCTATAAGATTGTATGCTTCATCTTTAGTTTTGCCCATCAGAGTACCTCCTGCTACTGCATCAATAGTAGACCTCAATGGTTGGGTGACTCCATTATAAAATGTTTACACAATCATCCATCTTTGAAGACCATAGTGAGGGCATTATCCTAAAAGATTCTGGAATTGTTCCCAAGCTTTATAGAGCATCTCATCCTCCTTTTAAGAGAAAGTAGTGATTTGATTCCGTGGCATGCTATCTTATTGGGAGGAAAGAACTTAGGAAGAAAGACTTTATAAGCTCGTCCCATGTCATTATGCATCCTAGAGGCAACGAGTGAAGCCACACCCTCGCCTTATCCCTAAGTGAAAAGGAAAATAGATGCAAGCGGATGACATTGGTAGAAACTCCGTTGAGTTTTAACGTGTCACACACCTCTAAAAAGACCAATAGGCGTAAGTTTGGATCTTCTACCAAGGTGCCTCCGAACCGGGATTGCTGTCCCATGGATATAAGGGCTCGATTGGGCTCAAAATTGTTTGCTTCTATAATTGGCTAAGCGATGCTCGAGGAAATGCCTTGGACTTCTAGGGTAACGAAATCCCCGACTGTCTTTCTTTGGTCACCTCCTATCCTTGCCATCGATGAAGAAACTGCTTGAGCCTTGTGTCTTTGCTCTTCTACGCTTAATTTCTTCCTCGTAGAGCGAAATTTCCTTTCGATTTTAGGATCTAATTCAAATGAAAAGGGACTTTCCATATAAGGCAGAAATATGCAAAATAGTAAGAAAACTACCAACGTAAATCAAACATATAAAGAAAAAGAAAGTAATGATAAAATGCTTAGTTAATTTCTAATAGCTAACTCAATATCCACAAATTTGGGCCCCAACAACAGCCCCAAAAACTTCACCTGATGCCTGCAAGCACATGAGTGTTGTAGTTTAGTAAAGATATCGTTCCGATAAGGACCAATTATAATCTAATGAGTTTTGCCCTATAAAAGTTCGAAGCAAGCAATTTCAATAAAGAGTTTGAATAGAGAGTTTGAATGACACTATAACCTAATTGGAAAATTCAATCAATTAAAAACATGTAGAGATTTGTTTCATCTTGTAAAGATAAGGATCAATGAAATATATATCGGTATACTTGATCTACAATGGGAGATTGAAAGCGGGCAATCGCATTTAGAATTCAATCTTCTTTCGAAATAAACTGAATTGCCTAAACTAACCAGTCATTCTTTTAAATGTCCTTATTTGGTCTAAGTTATAAACTTTTGATAGCTAAAGGGTCCTCTTAACAAGCGAATCTCTTTCAAGTACTGCTAAGTCAAGTTCTATCTTGTCAATCAAATAGCAAGTTTCACCTTTCAGTCCTTCACTTAACTATTTAGAATTAACAAATGAATTTGGCCGAATTCAATCACAACAATTTCACACACAGGATAGAATTCAACCAATCCTAAACACGAATAAGTACAACTAAATAAAGATGAAGATTCCAACATTAATACTTGGCAAGCAATCCCTAGATTGAAAAAACTACTAACACATGTTTAAATTAACAAAACTAAATAGAGTTTGAGATAAGAAAACTTAATGCAATTGAAGATCCTTCAAGGGTTTCCCAACTTTACAAGGGCTCCAAAATAGCAAGTCACTTCTTCAACACTCGTGCTCAAAACTACTAAAAATCTAAACTAAGCTTAGAAAAAAATGGAAAGAAATGGAAAAGCCAGAGAGAAGGAGTTCTCATTTCTGCAATGTGTGTCTTCTATGCTGCAAAAATGGCTCTATTTAAAGAGGAAAATGATCAACATCAGCCACGCGGAGAAGAAAAATGAATAGGCCTGTAGGTTATGGCCTCGCCATGGACCGTGGCCTCAACCATAATTAGTCCATCGTGAGCTTTGTCTCGAAAATATTCTGTTCTTTCTTCCTTCCATGGGTACAGAGACTTAGGTTTGTCTATGAAGAGTCAAATTACACTCGATTATGGTCAAATTTAGGGTAAAATGGTCAAAAAATCTGCAAGACACATAAAAGAACCATACCCAACCATAAAACTAAAAAAGGAGTATAAATTATAATATAAAGCACATAATTCTCCCTATAAATGACACAAAATGAGCTCAAAATAGTGTGCACTTTAAGGACTTATCAATTAGCTGTTCAGGAAAGCCATTTGTATTATTAGCGTAAATAAAGAAGTGCTCATAATCATAATCATAAAAAGTCATATTATTGACAAGTGAAACAAATCCATAAAGAGGGTCCTGAGTTACAGCATTCTTAGCGTCCCCTTCAGCAAAATTACAAAAGGAGGAGGATTGATCCTTCTACTTAATAAAAAGTTTGAACTTAAATCCTAGACTCAAAAGAAAGCTTGATAGGCAGTGTGACTTACTTTCCCATAGTAAACCTAAGCTCCTTCAAGCCGTCCAATATGGTAGGGGTGATGTTATGATATCTCCCTTTATATTCATTAACTACAAAAAGCTCAAAGGGGTTGAATCCTTGGCCAAAACCCCACTCCAATTCTTATGACTTGATCTTCTCTAGTTCAAAAGTAAGCTTAGTCCATTTTCATTGGATAGTCATTCTGTTGTTGACTTCTAAGGAGGTGTATCTTCTCCTTCCTAGAAGGTACAATCGTGGAATATCTTAAAACCTCATGTAGTTTTCCCCATATTGGAATATATTATGATTCAGAGAAGTCGTAGTGTATACTAGCATCTCCTTCATAGAGGCATTGTCCATTTAGGATTAGAGCATAAGACAGGAAGACATAGTCATGCATCTCTTTACTAGCGAGACATTTTATTTGTTTATCCTATTGGATTACAAAATGGACTTTTTTTTGGGGGTGCTTGATAGCCTAACATAAATAGGTGAGCAAACCTATTTGGTTTGAACCCTCAACTTGAGGTTTAATAATTTTACTAGATGGTAGGCTATGAAAATAACCTATTTTCCTTATCATGGCATTGTCTTTTAAACTTGAGTATAGATAAAAGTAAAAGGGGTAAGATCCATTTAGCTAACTGTGGCACATTTATCAAAGATGGAACCTCATATTTCCATGTCTTTTTTATCATGTTCTACCTCTAGTATGCAAGCTTTCATTTCAATAGTGACTATCATAGGATTTACACTAATGCTTGCTACTACCCCCTAGATTATCACTTTTACTTTTTGATGTAAGGTGGAGGTCATCACTTTTAGATTGTGGACGCTAAAGTCATCCGAGTAACTCGTTAAAGGTGGCAGGAATTTTGATTACTTGGAATATCATTTGTCGTTCCACTTTTCCCATAGCTATGTTAAGGGGTATAGCGTCTATAATGGCACAATGCGTGCCATAGTAAGCTACCCCTACATGGAGGGAGTCGTGTCTTCTTTTGTTAGGCCTAATTTCTTAGTTATCTTGATTCGATATATGTTAACCGGTGACCCATGGTCTATTAAAGTCATGGTTATGTATATGTTTATAGAACATACAGTTAGATAAAGGGCTTTGTTATGATCAATCCCTTCAGATGGGAGATCATTATTATCAAAGGTGATATATGTCAAAGATCTTTCGATGTTAAGGAATCTCAGTAACTCTTCATATGTGATTTTGGATGGGATTAGTATCTTTTCCAAGGATTTAGGAGTACTTGGCTATAATTAAAATAGGGCATTAGGATTTACCAAATTACAAGTTTAGCTCAATCATTTTGAGCATTCTTAGGATCGGATCTTCTAATTCTTCTGTGTTAAATTCAATGGGGACATGTTATGGGTTATATTGTCTGAGCTAAGGCAGCTTAAATACTCTCCCTAATAGCATAAAGTGGTTGGCATCTTCTTAAAAGGTTTTATCCTACTTAACTTGAGTTATTTTCATGGAAATGATTGGTAAACCCAAACATCTTCTGTGTTACCACCCCAAATCCATTCACTTCATGAGTGATAAGGTCAGCATGGTCGAACTTTATGTCTTCATAGGTGATGTGTAAGATACTGCTACATGGATTACCTTTATTCTATAGTTTAGGAACTAAAAATGTTTCATTCCCAACCATACCTTAGATTTCATTTTTTAGGGCCCAATAATTATCGATTGGATGTTCATAACCATGATGATAGTGGCAATAAGCATTTAGGTCCTAAGCCTTAAACCTTTTTTCTCCAGTGGGCTCAGCGAATAGCCCAATAGGTTTTATGATGCCTTGACTTTCTAGACTTTTGAAAGCATCCAATGGTCCTTTTACCTTATTTTTAGCATTGAATGATGTAGTAGCCTTTTTATCTTCATTACAGCAGCCTTTGTTATTGGTGTAACTAGGCTTTAGCTTTTGTTGCATGCTCATGTCTTTTAACATGCCAACTTGTTGTAATTACGCTAAGGTCCCAAGAACTTTGAACTTTATATGCCAGCGACAAGACAATTGTAAATTTTTTGTGATCATACAAAACTATTCTTTTTCTTTAGGCTTATTAATTTCTAATACTGCTTTGGCACTCTATTGGGCCAAGTAGTTAAGGAGACTCTCTTTTTCTTCTTGTTTAAGGAGTTCAAGATCTTGGATGGGAGATGTAAGTTTGATATTATAAGCATATTAGGATAGGGACTCCTTCGTTGTACATTTTGATGTATTAATCTTTTATGGATTGAAGGAGTGATACTAATTTCTTAGCAAATACTACTAAAGTTAAGGGGAAAACATAAGGAAAGAGTTCTTTTGAAGGTTCTTTTAGACTCATGAAATTAATTAAAATTCTTCAAACGAAAATGGAGTCACCAATGCCATTAAATTTAAGACTTTTAAGTGAGGTGAATTTATGTGGTAATTTCCATTTAGTGGATGGCATGAATGGAGTAGCGTTAACTTAGTCTCAAATTTTACCTCTAATTAGGCCAAAATTTGATCCACATTAAGATGATTATGGCCAACATACATGGTTGTGGACTAGAATGGACTGTTCCAAGACTAGGTCTAATAATTGGATGAGCCTACCTATGCTACCTCACGTCTAAGATTGGGCCCGTCTTGCTTTCCTAAGTGCCAAGGAATCCAAGAAAAGGAAGATAGAAGGAAAGGATAGAGTTGCTAATTTTAGAAAAGACTATAAACTAAAAATATACCCACGTAAAGGAAAACCCTAATATCCTAGCTCCTTCGAAAGGAAAAGAACAAAAGCGAAAAAAAGGGAATGCAAATAATGAAAGATCAAAGATCTGCCTTACATCAGGTTATTTTTCCAGATTGGGTGGATGGACATAGGTCATAAGACACAAATACAAACACGAGGAGGAGTGATCGCCGAGTAAATATGTACCAAACATGCATACGAAAGGATTTCCTAATCGTAGGTCCCAAATTTGACAAAATTTAAGTTGTGCTTAGGTTTTTAGTCAAAAGAGAGGCTTATGACATGAAGTGTGGGACGGCTCTAATGGGTTGCTAAGGACGAGTATCACAAGTGGGATGACCATTGAGGGTAACGCCCAACCAAATGTATCTAAGGGGTTCTTGATGCTAAAGGTGAATGTTCAAAATCCTATGTTCGCTATGGGAGAGATTAGGCCCCTTATAAAATAGACCTAGCCTATAGAGCAAAGTAGCTACCTAGAAAAAAATATTATTAATTTTTTTAAAAAAAACAATTCAATTATAAGCCTTTCAAGCAGTATCTGCATTCCGAATCCAAACAGAGACATTTATGATACTATTCCAAATGGAGCTAGGGATTTATAGTTTAAAAGCATCCCAAAATAATGTAAAATGTTCAAAAAAAATTTCAAAAGAAAATATTTACGAAGACAATTTGCTTCGAGAATTAGAAAGCAATTATTTGATGAAATTTCTTACAAGATTCTTTTAGGGACAAAATAGCTTTCAAATAAGTCAAGAAAAAATAGAAAGATTCAAACTCCTAAACAATATGCCATGCATTTTTTCTTTGGAATTTTACAGTTGGATGAACATAACCCCATTTATGGTTGTAATGTTTGTCAAAATGTGTGTGCATTCCAAAAGTAGAGGCCTATACTTTTATTAGTGAAAATTAGCCACAAAATAGTGAAGGTTTAAACATGATGAGCTAGAAGCCCATTTCCCCTTCAAGTTTCACAAAGAAAAATATGGGCTAGCCTGATACAAAAAGAGAAAAGAAAAGAGAGGAATAAAAGAGTCTGACTAAAAGAAAAAGGATTTATCAATGGCTAGGAGCATAATTCATATAAAAAAGAAAAGTACAAAGAAAGAGATACATAGTTTTACAAATTAAGCAACTTGTTATACTAAAGGATTTGGATCCCACAGTAGCATGAAAAAGGAAATTACGCAAAAAAGTTAACAATGTGTAGACTTAGCGGTAAGCTGCTGGGCGCCAGTCCTAGGCCACTGGGAGCTAGCGACAACATGCTTTTTGCCAAAGGGTTGGCGTTTCCTGCAGAGTTATGGTGATTGATGATGATAAAAGTTTGGCCACCCCTTCCTTGTTTTCTACATCTTGTAGTGAATTGAGCCTCCTTGGGAGTGTTTTCTTCTTGTTTTCACGTGGGATAGGTGATTTTGAGAAGTTGAATGGGTGGTCCAAAAATTTGTCTCTCTTTGAGGTGAAGGGATTATAGTGTTTTGGGTTAAGCCACTTTGTTTCTTTAAGGCAAGTGACATTTAACCCTAATCTAATCCGCACTGCTTTTGAGCTTTAGGATACTACTCTCTAAATATTTATCCAAGGATAAGGAGATATGCCCTCTAGTGGAGCAATTTACTGCTCTTTTGGGTTCTTTTAAGCCTATGATGATTATAATTCCTTCTTTAGAAGCATATTTCTCCAACTTCATCTAAACTCCACTTGTATAGTAGTGATGAAGGCTATGGACAGTCATGCCACTTATCTTGCATGGATTGCTTATTGGTTTTTGCTTGGATGGGGAGGACTATCACTCTAAAGAGAAAAGTAAAAGCCCTTGCTTTTTGTCGTATGAATAGGTTCTTATTCGTTAGCAAGACAGGTTTGGCTTGTGTGGTGCAACTTTTAGAGGAGTCTTTGAAGGGGTACTCTGACATGCTAATTTTTCTTGCTAAGGCAATATTGTGCTCGGATGGCCTTAGTGGCAACCCTAACAACGATCTAAGTTGAAGCCCCCTTTCTTTGCTAATAAACTTTTAACCCTTTTAGTTGGTTTTTTCCATTTTCTTTCTTGATGGAGATTTTGAATTAGTTTCCTTGCATTGAGATCCGACTCTTAGGGTGTTTTTGCAACATATGTCCTAGTTTTCAATTCGAAATATGAGCCCAAAAAAATACACCATGTGCAAGTGTTCTTACGAGTGTGGTAATGTTGAGGAGTGGACAACCTTCTTTCAACATGAGGGGACCTAGCTCTCGTAGCACATCAAATGGAGGCACATTCAAGGCTTTAAAGTTCCAAAGAGAGGTAGGAGTTATTTCCTTATCTTAGGGCTTAGGAGCTCTATTTATATCTTTACTAATATCACTTGCCTCACCTAATGGCCTTAGACAAACCGTTCTAAGTTATGACTACGTTTCTGATGTTGTTTATGCCTTAGCTCCAAAGTTCACAAAGTGTCGGACTCAAATATGGCTCAAGCTCATGTGGATGGCTAGGCCTATCATGTTGACCACTCCATTTGTGGGCTAGCTTATCTTGAATGAACGAAGGCCATCCCTCCTAAAGAGAATGCAATGGTGAGAGGTAAAGCTGGAGTCCAACCATAAAATGCTTAGAAACTTGCAAAAGTGATGCTCAAGAGGATCAAAAAGAAGACAAAGGAAGCTCATACGCATATATGAGTAACGAAGCCCAATGAAGGCACAAAAAAGAATGCAAAAGAGAGGACTAAATAGAATTACCCATTTATGTCATCTTTCAAGTATCTTTAACATTTTAGTACGTAGATTAAGACTCATACTAGGATATTAGAACTTTAATTTTGGTGCTTAATTGATGATGCGATGGAGTTTTTATTAATATTATTGAAGAACTTAGTATTACCAATATGCCATGAAATAGGTATGTTATGCTTTTGTTTGATTTTATGACCTTATATGTGGCCACCTTTATTATTGTTTCTGTTTTGTTTCTTTATAAGAATTTTGACCTTATATGGGTCTCAAGAGCAAAATGGAATAAATTTATGATAAAATTACTGTGGGATGGCACCAAACACCTTGGCTGTATTAGGCTAGTAGCAGGCCACTATGTCTGGATTTTGACTTTTTATGGAATGTTTTAAAAACTGAAGCATTTTAGTTGATATATGTTGAAAGTTGAGTGTACCCTTGACCATTAATGTCCATTAGAACGACAATTCTCCCACTTGGAATTTCCTTGAGAAAGAAAGGGTCTTTCCCTCACTGTTTAAATTTTCTACACAGTTGGTGACAAGGATCCTAATTTCTATCCTAATTTATTTTAAGTTATTATCTACTTTTATGTTTCTTGTTTTCACTTTTAAGTTATAGGCTTAGGTCTATTGTTATTATTACTGATGAGGTACTATGTCAAGTCTTTTTTTTATTAATGTTGGTTAATAATTCATGTTGGACTTATATATAACCTATCTCATATACTTGGCCTTCTAAGGCAACCTAAAGTGAAGGAATCTTTACTTCTACAGTTAAAGTAACTCTCCAGCCCATGCGTGAGAAAAAAAGGCACTAATGGATTACCTAACAGATATCTAACCCCCATAATGCGAATGGCATGGTATCAAGCTTGTGATTGTGCTTTTCATCGTTATATTAGTCTGAATGTTTTTTATTTTTCTTATTTGTGGCTTCTACTATGCTGTTAGTTTGTAGTTTGCATGTGGTAGACTTCTCATGCTCAATTTTGCATTTCTTATATGGGCTACGATTTCATTCTTCATGTGGGATCCTTAATCAATTAAGATTTCATGCCTACAAATTATTTGATTAATTAAGAATTTAGCTACTTGTTTAGATGTCAGTTTAGCATAGGATGTGGCTTTAACCCATTCGGTGAAATAAACTATGGCTATCTATGGCCATTAGTCCCTTTAGGAGTGATTTTTATTATATTTTTATTCCCCACATGGAGAACCACTTGGGAGAGGAGAAAATATGCAAAAATGAAGTGGGAACACGTTGGAGGCTTGCATGTTTTTGGCACTTTTCACACTTTCATATCAATCGGAAGCAATCTTTTTCATTACTTATCTAATAATTACCTTGGTGTTAGACTTTCTTGCATAGATGTATCAATTCATATGTGTGCCATGATCTCTAGTATGAATTTCTCTCATAAGGTTATGTGTTTCTTTTGTGTCTACATATTGAAGGTTAATCTCATAGGTTGTTCAGATTCCCTTGTATAATACTTTGTATTGACCACAAATTAGAATGCAATTCGTCATGATGCTTGGTGAATTGTTTTGGGTTCAATCTAGAGGGTATTATCCTATTAAAAGATGTACTAGGATATCTTTATACCAAGGACTATCATCTAGATTGTCGACTTGCATGTTCAACTAATAGGCATGTTAGTTTTGCCTATCTATAGTTATGCTCACTTCAATTGCATCTTTTTGCATTGAAATCATATATGCTAGTTTTGCTAAAGTGAATGCGAATTGATTTTCTTCTATTGGGAGATATGTGACTTACTAATCTTCGAAGTGTTCTCTTATCTTCACCAAATGTGTTTGATAGAGTACCATGGTCTCATTTCTTGCCATCCACCATTCCATGATTTGGTTGATAATGTGAAAGACACACATAACTTGCATTCCTATAATGCATGCTTCACATTCAACGACATTATTAGTGACTTCAATGTCCAAATTTATTGCAATAAGTATATGTGCCCCTTTTTATGAGATGAGGAGCATACCTATGTCATATCCATTTTTATTTGAAGCACCATCAAAGTACATTTACAAAGTTTCATTGTCAATAAAGAAGATGCTCTCGTGGGGGATATCATAGTCCTATTCTAACATAATGCTTCCTTTGATTGACTGTTAGGCTTGGATTTCAAGTTATATTTAGATAACAACATGACCCATCAAGTGATCTAACCATGACAATTGCCTATATACAACGGGGTTATTATATCATTACCTTAATATGGTGATTAAGTAATGCCTCAATTCCTTAGCCACCTAAATTAACACTAAGCACATCTTTTCAATTACTTAGTATTGAGTCTCATAGTCTTGGAACTTCTTGCTTAAGTAGTAGATGACATTTTCCATTCCTTGGTAGTCTTGGCATAGCATTTTCCTATGGCGGTGTTAGTAATGGTAAGAAATAGTAGCAATGGTTGTCCAGGTTTAGTAGGTTGTGGTACACATTGCATCCCATACAGTTTGATTACTTTTTCATAATTTTCTTAATATGGATTTATATATCATTGTAAATTTGGAGATGACTCCAGTATTATATCATACAATACCTAGAAAGGCTGTGATCTTTCTCTCATTCTTAGGCGATGGAATTTCTATGATTGCTTTTATCATGGAGGCTCTTTATTCCTTGCAAGCCCCCACACATGTTGAATTTTCTTAGTCTTTAAAAGAATTCATTTATAGTGTGATATGCCCATTTCGTGTTTTCATTTCACAATCATGTCATTCTTGTATACCTTCTCCTTATGCATCATGTCATGGAGGAGAGTTTGTACGATTCTTAGGTATGTAGCCCCGAAATTGATAAGACAGAATGTAGGGCTGTCAAATAGATCAAGTCGGGTTGAATTCGTGTTCATGTCAAACTTAAATGGGTTGAGAAATCCTCAACCTGAACCTAACCTATTTATTAAACGGGTTGAAAACCTTGACCTATAGTCGTTTACTTTTTAAACGGGTTAACCTGAAATTTACCTATTAACCTATTCAATATAAACGAGTCAGGTTCAGATTATTCGATTACCTATTTACCCACTTAATATTTTAACTAAAATTGATTACCGATCATTATCAATCAAATTTTTGACTTTAACATAATGTAAACAATGTCCCTGATTCACAAGGATCACAATCACAAAACAAATATCAACTTGATTAAACCCAACATTTTCACAATTCCCCTAAAAAGTACATGGTAACTAGGCAAACAGGTCAGCTTATTGAATCCATTTAATTAAACGAGTTAAATAGGCATTTTTTCGTGTCAAAATTCTCAACCTAAACCTAACACAATTATTTAATTAAATGGGTTGAAAAGTTTTACCGAGACCCACTTAGTTTCGCGTTCGGTTCGAGGCGGTAATTGTGTTGGGTAAACTTTTGACAGCCCTAGCTAAATGACATATCATTCTAGCCATAGGTGCCCCATTGTGTGATGAATCTAGTCTTTTATTAATCCTCTATGGTCATTTTGATTTGATTATAACCCACATAACCATCGATGAAGGACAAAAATTAGTGCATTGTGGTGTTATCTGCCAGAAGGTTTGTGTTATACTAGGGGAAGTCATCTTTTGGGATAGATTTGTTAAGGTCTCTAAAGTCGACACACATTCTAACCCTCCTACCTTTCTCGGGAACTAAAACGATGCTAGTAACCCATTCTAGATAATATGAGGCCCTAGGGAATCCCGTATCTAACTAATTTTGTACTACTTCTATTATTTTGAGAGCCCATTTTAGTTTCATTCTTCTTAGTTTTAGTTTTCACTTGACTCGCTTGCCATTAGGGTATAAAGAGATTTTATGTTTGGCAAGTTCCCTATCTATTTCCATTTTGTCTTTGTAATACCATGCAAAAACATCTTTAGATTCAATGACCAATAAAGTGAATTCTTCTACTTCTTGATTTAATGATCTTTCAAGTTTTAATTCCTTTGGTTCTTTTGTTCCTGCGCTTATAACTATTATTTCTCCTAAATTGAAGATTTATTTTCCTATTCGTCAATTGTCTTGATTAGTGACCAGATGCCCGCAAGGGCATAGGTGTTGTAGTTTAGTAAAGATATCGTTCTCACGAAGACCAATTGTAATCTATTGAGTTTTATCTTATAAAAGTGCTAAGCGCACAATTTTAATGGAGAGTTTGAATGACACTATAACCTAATTGGAAAATTCAATCAATTAAAAACATCTAGGGATTTGTTTCACCTTGTAAAGATGTGGATTAATGAAATATATATCAAATGCTTTATCAATAATTGGGGATTGAAAGGGCTGCAATCACATTTAGAATTCAATTTTGTTGCGAAATAAACTGAATTGCCTAAACTAACCAGTCATTCTTTCAAATGTTCTTGTTTAGTCTAAGTTATAGATTTTTTTATTGCTAAAGGGTCCTCTTAACAAGCGAATCTCTTTCAAGTATTCCTAAGTCAAGTCCTATCTAGTTGATGAAGTAGCAAGTTTAGCTTTTATTCCTTCACTTAACCATTTAGAATTAGCAAATGAATTTGGCAAAAATTCAATCACAACAATTTCACGCAAAAGATAGAATTCAATCAATCCCAATCAAGAACAAGTACAACTAAATAAATATGAAAGATTCCAACATCAATACTCAGTTAACAATCCCTATTTTTTGAAAAAACTACTTACACATGTTTAAATTAACAAAACTAAACAGAGTTTAAGAGAAGAAAACTTAGCATAACTGAAGATCTTTCAAGGGTTTCCCAACTTTGCAAGGGCTCCGAAATAGCAAGTCACTACTTCAACACTCATACTCAAAACTACTAAAACTCTAAACTAAACTTTGAAAAAATGGAAAGAAATGGAAAAACTAGAGAGAAGGAGTTCTCTTTGTTGCTTTGTATGCCTTTTCTACTACGAAAATAGCTCTGTTTAAAGAAGAAGACAATCAACCACAGCTACACAATGAGGGAAAACAAACAGGCTTGCAGCTATGGCCTCATCAACAACCATGCCCTTCACCATAGACATCCGTGGTGAGCTCTATCTCGATAATCTTCTATTCTTTATTCCTTCCACGGGCATAATGACTTAGGGTGTCCATAAAGAGTTAAAATTACACTCAATTATGGTCAATTATTGGGTAAAATGGTTCAAAAACCTGCAAAACATAGAAAAGAACCATACCCAAGCATAAAACCGAAAAAAGAAGTATAATTATAACGTAAAGCACATAATTCTCCTTAAAAATGACACAAAATGACCTCAAAATAGTATGCATTTTAAGGATTATCAAATTTTCCCATGCTTAAACCATTGCTTGTCCCCAAGCAATCATGAAGCTAAGGCTAAAAGTATGAATAGCCTCCTCAGGAAGATATCACTAGCAACATTAATAATCAAATCAACCCAAGAAGTTCAGCCCAAAAGTGTTGAAAATTTTTATAGAGAAATAGGAGAAGGAAATTTTCAAAAAAGGTAAGAACCATCATATCAAAATATTAAAGCAATCACTCAAATTAAATTGAACAATCATATCAGTATATTACAATAAGTTAAGCTTAGAAGAAAAAATAGAATCTCACTTTAGGGATGAGGCACTTATTACTCATGTGTATAAAATAAAATGCAGTTCTCTCAAATCTCATTCTATAGACCCAAAGCAACCATAAGCTTGATAAGACTCTCTAATTCGCCACCACTATAATACAAAACACACAAGGCAATCATGAGGACCTTTAAGGGTTGTAACGGGGCAAATGGGTAAAGGTAAAGAGGGAACAAATATTTTGGAATTTGTAGAGCTAAAAGCCAAAGACTAAGAGCATAAACCATCATTTCCCAACTAAAATATATTCCTCAAAACATCAACAACATCCCCAACTGTTGTCACAAGAAAAAGTGCCTAAACGTATAAAACCAATGCAAAATCCTCTTATTACATCATTTTTTCTATTTTTTTTTCTTCTTCTTCATTTTCTTTGTTTTGTTTCCTTTTGTTTGTGTTTTTTTCAACATATACACATGTTTGTTGTTTACACACCTTTGGTGTGCTTCACTTTTTTTCTTTTTTTTCAAAGAGGAGGATAATGGCAAAGGAAACTATGCACTTTCAACACTTTTCTTGCAACTCACAAAACATGACCCAATCAACTTTGAAGGGAAAAATAAACCATGAATCCCTTATCAAATCTAACTAAACCACAATATTCATAAAAGGTTATTATCCACAAACTACTGCCAATTAACTATGAAAACGCTATAGCCTTGGCTAAAAGGGTGAGACATGTGTGTCTGGCCAAAAATAATAATATAGGTTCTCCTCAATAAATATGGTAAAGGCTCAAAGGGGCAGCAAGGGATAAATTATTCACATAAGGGTGGCTATTTGGGCAACATAGCTCATAAAGTCAAAGAATGCCTCAATCGTGTTGTGAAAATGTGCATGCTAAATGTGGTCTTGAACAAGAGTCAAAGTAAGTTCTAGAGACTTAAAATCTAGGAAGAGTCACACATGAAAGGCAATATGAGACTAAATTGATGAGTTAGTCTACTCAAGCTCAAAATCTTATAGGACAAGGCTCATCTAGCTCTTTGAATTTCATATGCCAAATACTCATGCCAAGAATCAATAAGCAAGCAACTCACATCTAATGTGAAGGTCAAAACATGAAACATAGTTCGAAAACATAGAAATAAACATTTTATTCACAAATGGGCCTAACAAAAAGGGTTAAAATAGCAAAAGAAAGCAACTTAATCTAAAGACTCATCATCGAAGGATTCATAAGCTGTTATTTTTTCCTCCTTTTTTTGGGTTTTTGTTTTGGTTTTTTTTTTTAAACTTTTGTTGGTTTTTACTAAGCCTAAAATGCAACTAATAACTAAAGTGTCAAAACAAAGCCAAAATGAAGAAAAAATCCTAAAAAAATAAATGATCAACTAAAAATGCAAACTAAGCCTAAATGCATGACCTAAAAAACATAAAAGTTTTCACATCCACAACACACATATATACAACCACGAACAACTATAATAACTCCCCCATGTTTAGATAGCGCATTGTCGTCAATGCTAGCATAAAACTCTAAAAGGGAGGGGGAGAGAGTGGAGGAGAGGAAAGAGGCTGGGGCTGAGAAATGTGTCAGTCTCACCAAGTCTTTAAGCAGGTATTACGTCTTGGAAATATTGGTTCTGAGAGGCAATCATCCCAAGGCGCTCATCATTACGATCCCGAACAAAGCCCCAAAGTGACGCATGCTCAGTTTCTATATAAGCTCGTAGAGAAGCTTGCTACTCCTGAATTGACGGGAAGGCAGCATGCAGGCATGGATAGTCATGAGAGGAGGATGGGTTGGAGGAACTAGAAGCCGCAGGGTGAGGAAGTGAAAGAGGTGGGGCAAGGCGTGCCAACTCTTTATCACCGGGTAAAAAGTATCGATTGACTCGGTTTAGAAGAGAGGTGCGATCGACATTTAGGAGAAGCATAAGTCAGTTTCCAAGATAAATTCGACAAATACGCCCACCCTCAAGCTTATAAAATTTTATTTGTTCAAAAACGGTCAAGTTCAACCATTCTGAACTTGCGACTCTATTATTAGGGTTCCGTTCAACTGTAATCAACCTAGCAATGGGGGCAATGAGGCCCCCACTGACAATCCTATGTGCAAAACTAGTGGTTACACTATATAACTAGTTAACCAAGAATGACCCGGGGCCAATCCGGTCACCTTTAAGCATGTTATAAAAAAATATAATTCAGACAGACAAGGCACATTTAAACTATCCTCACAGCCACACAAACCAGAAGCTGATAACCATTGGGCCACACGAATACAAGGGTTTCTAACAACCGTGCCTTTGGAATTACTAGTGTCATATCGATAATCCCCGAAAAAGTTTATACCAAAAGCATTCTAATTGAATTCCTTAGGTACATGGCTGTATGGGAGGTCCATACTTGGTGAAAAACCAAAGATACTCTTAAAGGAACTCAAATTAAGCTGATAAAACTCCCTATTAAGATAAAATAAAATATAACCCTCTTAACATCGAGTGCAATGTTCTTACGAACTCAAGTGTGAGATCCCAATAGGTGTGGTCCCTAGTTTCTAAAAATTGACCGATCCCACCCTTAGCAAACAACCAACGAATATCATCGAACAATCTCAAACAATTCAACACATCCTCATCATAATATCGAGTAGCTACTAAAAGTTTACTGCTCAAAGCATCATATTCAGCAATGTGTACAGGGTTAGTTAAACCATTGGGGTGTGGAATGTTACCTCAGTTTCTCATAGTAGTCGATGTTCGAGAGCTTCGAGGAGCTCGTTGTGGGGCTTGACTTGAAGTCTCAGCTTCTTGTGCGATTCTTACCTTCTTCTTTGGTGCCATAGTAGTGATAACTAGATGGGAAAAACTTGAAAAATTAAACTAAAAAGAAAATGCCAAGAAAAAGTGCTAGAAAATGAAAAATGTGAGAAAAGGGAAGTTGGTGAAGAACTACGGAAGAAAAATGGAAATTGGAAGAGTAAAAGTGAAAGATGGGGTTGTGAAAGTTGTGGGTATGGAGATAGGAAAAATGGGAGAGAAAGAATGCTTGAAAGTGAAAAAATAAAGGGAGATATGGATTTAAGGTGAAGAAAGTAAGTGAAAAGGGAAGAAATTTGATGGATTTTGGTGAAAAATTAAAGGTTTAAGGGAAGTGGCAATGGAGGTTTTAGAGACATAATGGAGTGTTTAGAGAGAGAGAGTCAAGAGTTTAAGGAAGAAGATGAAAAGAATAGGGGTCAAAGGGGCCTTGAAAATCCTTGACCGCAAACATGGGGCTCACCACAGACTATGGTGTTGGCCACGAACTGTCCGTGGTCAGCTCTAGTCCCGGATTTTTTTTTGCTCTTTCCTCTCTTTTTTTTATTTTTCTTTGTGTTAGAGCCTTCAAGGACCCTGGTGGTACCTTTAGAGGTTCTAAAAAACCTCTTATTATGCTTTTTATAGTTTTATTAATTTCTAATGAAGGTTCCAAATAGCGAAAACACAAAATACAATTAAAAAAAGGGTACATAAAAAAAAAGAAAAAAACACTTGGCTTGCGTAACGGCCCGAACTTCAAACTCGTGTTAGCTACTTCGAATTACCTTAGTAATAAATTAATTAAGTTGGGCCCTGCATTTTAGTTTAACATTTTTTATATATGCATACGTGTTTATGCAATTGCAGGTTCAAATGGTAGGGTGGTCTCAAAACAAATTTTATTACACTCCCAAATATCTCATTCAAATATTAATAAATATTTGAATGATAACTAAATAAAAATTAACCCAGTTACTATTAAATGGGTAAGTACAAAAATAATAATAAAAAATAATATATAATAATAATATGTATACATATTATATATATATATTATATAGATATATATATATATATATAATATATATACATACATACACACACACACACATATATATATTATATATATATATATATATATATATATATACATATATATAATATATATATACATATATATAATATATATATATATATATATATATATATATATATATATATATATATATATATATATATATATATATATGAACATAGCAACAAAAAAAAATATTAGTAATAATAGGTTAAGCTATAATTAAAAAAGTGTGAGGAGTAATAATTGAATAATGTTTAGTCAAGAAAATTTGCCCAAAAATACATATGTGCATGAGGAAAAAAAATATATCAAAACAGAATAGTAGAAAGAAGAGTAGATGATGCAAGGATCAATTTACCAAAAAAAATCTTGCTTCCTTTAAGTTGTAATTTACAAAAAAAAAAAGAAAAAAGGAAAAGGAAAATTAAAAATTAAAATAAAACCACAACCTACACTACCCCCCAATTTCCACGACCCCCCAGAAACGAACCCTCTGTTCTGACTCTTGCTGCCAGCCCACGCGCGCCCCAGCCACACTGTTTGTTGGCCGCCCAATGTTGCCGCCCAATCGCTGGTGTGCCACTAGCTCCCTCCACCTAGTACCACTGTCCCAACCGTCCATTTCTCCATCTCCTTTTGTGTGTGTGAAGTAGGTTGAGAGGTGAAACCTTAACTCTCCCTTTGTTCAATTCTTGATGTTTATGCTTAAATTTTTGGAGTAAATGATGTAATTGACATTGATGAGCATTTATTTATAAATTTCTTGGACTATTATGGATGTTTGGATTGAGTTGTGAATGGGGGAAATTAGGAAGAGCGTGATGAGTGAGGATTTGAGTTGAATGTTGATTTCTATTTAATTATGCCTAGTTAATGATATATCAATGAATCTTAGTGAGCATTTGAAGGAAATTGAGTCGAAATACATGTGTTGGATGGATATGTCATTGCCATAGATGTAGTGGGTTGGAGTTTGGGGTTCATTAAAGTTCACATTTAATTGTGTTGCCTTGATGATTTTAGATGAAATTTTAGTGGTCTTTGAGTGGAAATATGGAAGACTATGCATGTGTGTGATATTATCATGGATATGGGGATTTAGGTTTTATGGCTTGAATAAAATTTAAATTAATTATATTGAGTTAGTAGCATTTAAATGAGTTAAGTGATGATTATATGTGTGTGTGTGTGTGTGTGTGTGTGTGCATAGGTATAAGGTTCATGTATGTAAGCATACCATGAACTTAGTGGTCAAGGAAGACGGTGGAGTAGAGGAAAGAAAAGAAATGAGATAATGTCAAAGTTTGCAATTCTTAAGCTAAAAGTGAAGTTTAACTAAATTACAAAACTTACGGTATTAAAAGAGTGATGATTGTGGTTAGGGATATCAAGAATTTCTAGTTAATGGAATAGTGGCTTAATGTAGAAATAATGAGGTATGAATTAGTAGAAATTTGGTTTTAAAAGGGGATGGCTAGGAGATTAGGTGAAAGAATGGAGGGAGATTGGGTTGGAGCTAATTAGAGTGGATTTCCGTTAGCGTCACTTTGGGCTTAAATCAAGAGCTTAAAAAGAGACATATATGCAACTCAATGCAAGTTGAGATGTAACCATGACTTTCACACTTGAACCTTAGACCAAGCTCCCGATATCAGTGATCCGAGGCATGAATTGACCCAACAAAAATGGGCTGATGGCTAAGAATAGTTTGCTATTAAAAAGTTAGCAATGATTAAGATAATAACCATAATAATAATAATAATAATAATAATAATAATAATAATAATAGTGACAAGAATGATGTTAATACTAGCAACTGAGGCAAAGTAAATGATATTAACGAGTTATAATAATAATAATCTAAATGGTAGCGACGATAACATAGGTATCAACAATATAAGGTGAGTCACATCACTACGCCACCATAAGATTCATTAAAACAAGCATGAGTAGTATTAAAGAGAGGAGTGAGAACAAAAATAAAATAAACAAAGTTAATAACAATTCTCTTACTAATAAATAAAAGAGAGGTCGAGGGATTTAAATTATTCAATCAGAAATTTCTTAATTCCCTAATAATAAAAAAATTACATATTTGGACTAAAAATGAGGCCATCTCTATCACTTCATGCTACCTACAAATGATTTTCACTAAAATGCTGAGAGGCTTTCAAAGACCAGGTACGTACATTGCCTGTGCTCTTCGAAAACTCACATGTTTCTCAACTATGCAAAGTCGATATAATGTTCATATGATGAATCATTTTATGCAATGTTTTGTCATATAAGCAAGTGGCCCCATCAATTGTCAATCATATGGGCTTATGCCCTTCAATTTACCCGGGCCGCGGCTGCAACGCAGGCTTTCTGTTCAGTTGGGGATGTGTACACCTATCTTAAGATTGCTTCAGACGTTAGTTGGAGTCCACTTTTAGATAATAACTAGCAAATCAACTTTACTTTCACATTCTCCCTCTCTTATTTGTAAAAGAAAACATTTTGAAATGGCAGCGCCCAAATAATTAAGTACAAAACTTATTTTACAGCATAGGGATGCACATGCTGAGCTTCGACTCATTATTCGAATGTTTTTATGTTTTTTGTTTTAGATAAGTGATCAATGAACAGTCTTCCTCTTAGCATACCAGAAGGTAGCAAGAAATGAGCGGTAATTGTAGTTTTTGCTGGACATTAGCTAGCCAAGTGCTCATAGTGATTTATAGGCTAGCACCCTACAGATTTGCTTATTGTTTATTATTTTAACTTTGCGTTGATATTGCTTGGTATTAGTACGCTAAGTTATCACGTGTATTTTAAATACACAAGTTGACAAAGGTTTGTTTTGTTTCCAAATTAAGCTTAATAAATCAGGTGATTTCGAGGGTAACATAGTCTTACAAGTAGCTTCAGGTAGCCTTGTTCTATCATGGAATGACAGTAATGCCTCCAATCAATAGACTTCCACTGCAATCCATAAGTAAATAAGTGATTAAGTTAGATTAATCAGGCTTTATATCTTGGGGGCATTACGGTTGTGGTATCAGAGCGTGGTTAATGAATCATTGTGAGCTATAGAATGTTTGAGAGTTAGGTTATGAGGATTCAGACATAAAGATGACTGATGATAGCAGTGACAAGGGTGAGGGAGACGATGGTTCCTCCGACCCTGATTACGATCAATTTGAGGATCGTTAGAGTTGAACCACTCATTTTTGTTTAAGCTTTGATTTTTGCTGGTAAATGTCGTACGCCCGGTGCAGGGTGATATTCTTTTTACATTTCACCCGTATATAGTATATCTAGGTGCAGTAGGGGACTAGGTTAGAACTCCCAACTAAAATGTGGGAGATGCTGACATGATGTATTGCAATATACTCTTTTGGTGGTCATTACATATATGTATATGCAATAAAAGTAATGTTTGAGTTAAGTGTGCTTTGATTCCATGTGATTATTGCTTTATCATAACGTCAAGCAAATTTGGACAACAAACTTTGTTTATGTGATTCAATATGTTAGAGTCTATAAACAACAATTTGAATAGCAATGAAAGGGAGACTCAAAGTTCAGGTAACTAAGCGAGTGAGAACCCGCAGCAAAAACCTAGTGGACGTCCAATGGTAGCTCTGGAAGTTTCTAGTCATGAGGAAGGTCTAGATTTTTAAGGAAAAAAAAAAACAGAAGCTGAGTTGATGAAGAAGGGGCTGAGTTGATGAACAGGATTCCCCTATACCACCTGTACTTCCAGAAAAGACTCCAAAATCATATAAACTAGCTGATGTGGTAGCCCGATGCAACCCTAAGGTTTACGACGGAAACTTAATGTCGTAGAACTTGAGGACTGGATTAGAGAAACGGAGAAAATATTTACAGTAGTTAAAGTACTTGAAGAGAAAAAAGATCAACATAGGGACTTTTTATTTAACTGGTAGAGCAGATATTTGGCAGAGCACTATGAAAGATAGTTACAAGGATCTGAGTTTACTTAGGCTAAATTTTTCGATGAGCTTAGGGGTAAGTTTTATCCAATCACAGTTGAACCACAAAAAGAGAAGGAATTCATGAAGTTAAAGATGAATAGTGATAAGATGATGTTGCATTACGCTAGTAAGTTCACTGAGTTATCAAGATTTGCTCCAAACTTTATGGCATTGAAGGTTGAAAATGAGAAGGTTTGAGGAAGGTCTAGCTTTCTATAATCGAAACCAATTGGCGGGTCAACCAATTCAAACTTATCAGGACTTGTACGAAAGGGCTGTTGAGGTGGAATGAGTGAAGGGTGAGTTAAGGGCTTTGAACCCAAGAAATCAATAAAGGAAGTTGAACGATCATGGCACAACAACCAGGAGTGCAGCCTCGAAGAAACTTTCTGCTAGCCCCACTAAGAGTCCTCCAGTGGCTTCAACAGAACCTTGCCCCTAGTGTGGCCGGGTAAACCATACTACAGTTGAGTGCCATGTAGGTACTAAGAAATGCATGTGGTGTGGAAGCCCCAATTATTCAATTGCCACTGGCCCTAAAAGATAGACGACAATAAAAAAAGAGAGTTGTAAGGCATGTACCATCGCTAAGTCAGGGAGCCCTGCCTCTAAACCCCCAATGGTAGGACGAGCTTAAGTAATGAGCAAGAAGGAAGCTACAGTATCTAGTACGGTTGTCACTAGAACTCTCTTTGTAAATTCAAAGTCATTTTGTGTTTTGTTTGATTCGGGTGCGACTCATTCATTTATATCCATCCGAGTTGTATTGCAATTGAATTTGAAAATAAAGAGTGGGCAAATTATAGAATTAGTTTGTCAAATGGGCAAGTGGTAGAATACCCTATTCTTTATAAACATGCTTCCATCGTATCCTAGGGACTTGATCTAGTTTAATAATTTAGAATTTGATATATTACTGGGAATGGATTGGTTGTACATAGGGCAAACATCGATTGTAGAAATCTTAAAGTAATTCTAAAGAACCAAGAGGGGCAAAAGGTATATGCCTGTGGTGAAAGACTTGAGATGGAGTATTCTATAATTTCAATTATGAAGGCAAGTAAGTTGTTAAGGCAAGGATGCGTAAGGCATTTGTGTTATGCCACTAAAGTTAAGGATTAGGAGATAAAAATATAAAATATCCCTGTAGTTTGCGAGTTTCTTAATGTTTTCCCTGGGGAGTTACCGGGTATACCTCCTCAAAGGGAGATTGATTTTGATGTTGAGTTAATTTTCGTGTGCAACCCATTTCAAAGGCCCCAATTGAAGTCAAGGAATTGAAATCCCAATTGGACGAGTTATTACATAAAGGGTTCATCAGGCCAAGTGCTTCACCCTGGGGAGCTCGGGTTTTGTTTATGAAAAAAAAAGAAGGATGGAATTTAAAGATTGTGTATAGATTATAGGGAGCTAAACACGATTATTATTAAGAACAACCATCCTTTGCCATAAATAGATTATTTGATTAATTGCAAGGAGTTGGGGTGTTTTCAAAGATCGATATAAGGTTTGGTTAGCATCAGCTAAGGATTAAGCTAGAAGACATTCCCAGAACCGTTTTCAAGACTAGATATGGTCATTATTGAGTTTATGGTGATTCCTTTTGGACTTATCAATGCCCCTGCTGCATTTGTGGACCTTATGAATAGCATTTTCATTTAGACAAATTTGTGGTGATTTTTATAAATGATATTCTAATATACTCCAAGGACAAGAAGGAGCATGTTAATCACCTAAGGATTGTATTCTAAACCTTGAGGGAACACCAGTTGTATGCTAAACTGAAAGAGTGTGAGTTTTGATTGACTGAAATGACATTTGTGGGATATGTAGTTTTTAAGGAAGGAATCAAAGTTGACTCTCAGAAGATACAGGCTGTCAGTGATTGGCTTAGGCCCACCAATATGAAAGAACTAAGAAGTTTCTTACATATAGCAGGATACTACAGGATATTCGTAAAAGATTTTCAAAAAAAAGCATTCCTACTGATTAGTCTATTAAGGAAAACTACTAAATTCGAGTGGTCGGACAAGCGTGAAGAGTCATTTCAAGATCTAAAGAGGCGCTTAACAACATCTCTCATCCATACCATAACCTTAGAAGGAAAAGAGTACACAATTTACAATGATGCTTTTAAGAATGGGTTAAGTTGTGTATTCATACAAGACGGCATGGTAATATCCTATACCTCTAGGCAACTTAAGCCTTATGAAAAGAACTACCCGACTGATGGCCTGGAGTTAGCTGCGTTAGTTTTTGCTTTAAAATTATCGTAACACTACCTGTACGGGGTGCTGTGTAAGATCTGTACTAACCTCCAGAGCCTAAAGTATATCTTTACTCAAAAAGAAATCAACTTAAGCAATGGCAATGGTTGAAATTGCTTACAGATTATGGTGTGCAAATCCAACACCATCTTGGGAAGGCGAATGTGGTAGCAGATGCACTAAGTAGGAAGACCCAGCATGGGTTAAACACAATAACAAGTACCCAACCTGACATTCAAAGGGACCTTGAAATCATGGGTATCAAACTTGTGTTACCAAGGTATATAGATGGGCTATTGTTAGCATTAGAGGTGTAACCTTCCATAATAGAAGAAAATTAGGACAAGTCAAAAGGATGATGCTAAGCTAGAGAAGCTTAGATTTAATGTTGCACATAGGAAATTGCCTGGTTTCATAATACTTGAAGACAGAACCTTGAGGTTTTAAAATAGAGTGTGCATGCCCGATAAAGAGGAGTTGAAAAGAAGGATTTTAGAAGAACCACATAATACTCGACACTCAGTGCACCCAGGAGGGACAAAAATGTATAGGGATCTGAGGCAAGTCTTCTGGTGGGATAACATGAAAAGAGAGATTATAGAGTCTGTTGATAAATGTCTGATGTGTTAAAAGGTGAAAGCTAAACATTAGCGCCCTGTAGGCGACTTGAGGCTGTAACGCCCCAATTAAACATGTTTTACTGTTTGTATTTTTCTTAATAATCCCTTAATTATAATCTAGACAACCCAATGATAGGGGCATTACCGCCGTCCAAAAGGATAAGGCTTGAAACATGAGCGCTATAAATAATATAGCTAAGTATAACCTCAAACATATACACTCACATCAAGTGTTAACCAATGAAGGATTTATAAACCATAGTAAAATAAATCACTATATAGTCTACATCTTCATCCACAGAAGAATTCAATATACAGTTTTAAGGTATGCATATACTTTATTTCTTCTGATCCATCCGGATTTCCTTGCTTCACTTATTCTCTTCAGCTGATTTGTTAGCCTTAGGGCAATTTTCTGAATATTTGCCTAAAACAAAACATGAAAACATTTCGAACTATGAGTCGAAACTTAGTACATGCATTCCTGAATTGTTAAATGATCATTGAAACACTGGTTGGGCCCAATTTGCAATTCATTTTAAGTTAAAACAGTGAATGAGGTGATGTAAAGCTACATTGCTAGTTATTATCTAATAGTGAACCCCTTGATGCTGTTACGATCTATGGATAGGTGTACACCTGCCAAGCCGATCGAGGACCAGGACTGAGGCTACGTGGGCAACTGAAGGGCGAATGCCCTATAGATAATAACTAATGGGGTCACTAATTAACTAATAAATCACTGTGTAAATTGATTCATTGATGTACTTACCAAAACATGATAACATTGATAAATGCACTCTAATTTCTAAAGATACAGGCAATGGACGTACCTGAAGTCTTTAAAATGATGTTTCACTTGATAATACTTATGCACATTGAAAACAATAGACTAGGCCTCGATTCTACTAAAGAAATGTAATTATAGGTAAATTTAGTTAGTAAACTACATTCACTGACATAATTTGTAACTTTAATGGAAATTAATTTATTTAAAAAGACTTCTACAATTCCAATAATTCAATATAAGACAAGTTAAACCAAAATGAACTGAATAATAAATCAGTTAGGGTTATTGAACTTGAAATATAACAAATTGAAGCAAAATAGACCAAATGAAAATGATTGAGGTAATAATAAAAAGATTTTAACTGATATGAATGAAATATGGGTTTCTGATATTTCTGAAATGGATAATGGAGAGTGTAATGCATCTGAAATGGATAATAGAAGGTTTAATACTTCTGAAATGGATGACAAATGGTTTAATGCTATAAAGGGTGCTGTGAGGTTCATAAAAGCTCATATAACACCCTAATTTGGTCCAAAGGGCACTGATTTTGAGTTATTACTTTGCTCACTTCCCAAATTTCATTTTCATGCTCACTTAACTCGGTTTTCAAACCTAAGTAAGCTTCTATACATAACCAAACTTGTTAAACTCACTATACTTTGTAATTTCCTTGTAGTATCCGTAATTATATAGAAACTTCTGAAAATATTTCCAAATGTCACGATTTCTGTATTCACTCATGTTACCGTTTGATAGTTTGCATTAGAAAATTCATGTCTTTCACTCCTGACATCAACATATGATGTAAAACCCCAATATGGAAAGCTCATAATGTCCACTAAAACTTTTATTTAGGACACAAAGCACGATTCACATAGTAAGGTCCCTAAAATTAGGGTAGAACACAGACATGCACAATTTTAGTTCAATCTGCGTAGTCATAGCAAAATGATCATAACTTTTTCCACAGAACTCGGATTAAGATGATTCAAAAGGCATGTGAAATCTAACTCATTTATTTATCCAAACACCAAAAATCACAAATTTTCAATGAGCCAATCAATACCAGATTTTTTGTAAATTCCATTGTTCAAAACTGTTCCCAGTTTCAATGTATTTTGCGTAGTCCTCAGTAAATTGGTCATAATTTTGTCCACACAACTCGAAACTGAGTAATTCCAAAGCCTATCGAAAGCAAACTCTTCCAGATATCACTACACCAAAAATCATGAGTTTTGAATGTGCCAATCAATACCATTTTTCTCCTGAAGTGACACCTATTTTAGGTCTGTTGACAGCTCAATAACCACATATTTGCAATCTTTTCTTCACATAACCACCCACTAAAATCACTCTTGAACTTATATAAATTAGCATAAACATCTTGATATTCCTTACCAATGCCAAAGATCACAAAATCTCATTTAAAACAATCAAAATCAAACACTTGAACATGAAGCTTACATGATTAAGATAAAACCCTAACCCTAACTTCAACTCTACCATGATCCATCACCAAGATGATTCTTAATTCAATAAAAACAATATAACCCACCATTAAAACAACCAAAATAAGAAGCAAAAACCATAAATCCAAAGAACAAGATTGAAGTCACTTACTTTGAGCTTGAAACAAGTGGAGATGGAGATGATATTTGGTGATTTTGAGGGTGGAAGATGATAGCTGGTGGAGGGAGGTGGTTTGAGGTTGCAATTCCTTGCCTGAGGCTGGCCGAAAAGTGGCCGGAAAACACCACAATAGGGGCTAGGGGTCTGCTGGCCATGGGGTAGAGAGAAGGAGGGGAAAAGAGGAGAGAGAAAGTGTCTTGAATAATTGCTTAGTGCAAAATGAACTTAAGCAAAAATACTTGGCTGAAAATTAAGCATAAAAATCAGCTTTTGTGAATGATAATTAAGGCTTAATGATGGTAATTAGATAATAAACAGGGTCAAGTCTTAGTGGGCCAAAATTGGCCTAAAACGGGCTCGGATTTGAAAACTAGCTCAAACCGAGTGCGCTTGAATTTTTTTTTTTTGTAGCTCGAAATTAATTGTGATATCATGAAAAATAATTTAATCTTTTAAATCATAATCATCGATGCCTAATATCAATTTCTTCGAAAAATTATTTTCGGTAAATGAAACTCGAATTACAAAGTAGGGCCCAAAATGAATTCTCCCAACCAGGATCATTAAATGAGATAAATAAATGAGAAAAAAGAATAACATGGCTTAATTAAATAGATAAAAATGATTTAGGGTCGGGCTATTATGGCTTTGCCCCCTTAAAGAGTTTCGTCCTCAAAACTTATGAATTTTGACTATCATGCAAGGTTATTTCAAACAAATATGAGCACTTGACTTTTACTTCTTGCTCAGTTTCCTAAGTAGCTTATGAGAAGGTATGATTTGCCTAAGGCAATTTGATTTAAGGTATCTGCTTGATACTTAACTGCTTAATTCTATCATCCAATATCTGACTTGGATGTTCTTGAAACATAAGACCCTCAATTACTGTAATGAATTTGATTATGACAGCATAGTCAGGATCTGAAATGTACTATCTGAGTTGTAAGGTAAGGAACACGGAACATGTTATGCACATGTTTGAGTTGAGTTATATAGGCAGATCTGGTAGACAAGTTATGGAATCCGACCTTTCAATGAACTGATATGATCCAAAAGATCTTGGCCTCAATTTAGGTCGTAGTGCAACCTCCTTACACCCATAGTTGGTGAGACTTTCTGAAAAACTTTGTCATATACCGGAAATTTCAGGAATCTCCTTCTTTTAGCAACATAGCTTTTCTATCGGTTCCAATGATATGCTTTCAAGAGTCTTCTAAGATATACCACCTTATTGAATGCTGAAGAAGATCTTCATGACCCATAAGATGATTTGTTGTCAATGTCTGCCGTCATTTTGTCCTGATTTTTAATGAAGGATTCTCTGCTAGTGCTATTATAACATTGACTACTGGGAGTTCCATACTTTCTTCAAATGCAAATGTTGGTCGTAAAGCACTACAGGCGCCAACTTAGAAGAGTTGATCCATTGATATTTTTAGATACTTGCCCATCCGTTTCATGATGATAAGAACTGCTAAAGTTCAATCTAGTTCCAAAGGCTCCTTGGAGTGTATGCCAAAACAGGCTTGAAATCTCTGATCTCTATCAAACACTATATCTGAGGGAATCCCATGACAAAGTCCATTGAAATCGGATCCCAGTTCCAAGTGGGAATTTCTAAAGGTCTCAATTCACCTACGGGGCGCTGGTGTTTTGCTTTGGCCTTTTGGCAAATCAGACCTTTATCCATATATTTTACAATTTCTCTTCGCATATTGTTTCACAAAAATATTGCCTCAGATCTGTGTACATATTGGTACCCCCTTGGATGCACTGAATAACGAGTGTTATGAGCCTCTTCTAAGATCTGCTTTATTAAGATTTTGCTTTATTCTTTGGAGCGCAAGATCACTATCCTGATTCACTCTAGGTTCCTCCATTAGGGAGGGCTGTAAGGTAAGTGCCAGCAGTTGAACATTTGCCTTCCAGTGTGACACTAATTGAATGTGCAAGTCCTCAAGCTTTCTCAAGAAATTCAGTTAAGTAATCACTACAGTGTTCATAGTATGTTGTGCCTTCCTATTCAGGGCGTCTACCACAATATTTCTAATTCTTGGTTGACAGTGGATTTGCCACAATTGATGTTTCATGTAGACTGAGCTTCTTGTGAGGGAAGATATACTTCAGACTCTGATGGCCAGTATAGATTGCACAAGGTACACCTTACAAGTAATGTTTACAAATTCTCAGTGCACCTGGATTATGGGTAAGGTACCACCCATAAGACTTGAACTGTTGGGAGGGATAAGGTACCACTATATGATAATTCCTTTCTGAACTCGATAATTCCCTACTAAACTCAAACGATTTCTAATCTCAATGCATTGGTGGGTCTTGAGCACTTTGTAACTACTTTGACCTTTTTGCAATTCAATCTTAATCTCTTCCTTTGAAACCATTTATTCCAAAAATACCATTGCTTCCAATAATACTCATGCTTCTTGTATTTGCTATGTAATTGATGTTCCTTCAAGGTCTATAACACTGTCTTAAATGAACAGTATACTTATCTCTATCCTTAGAGTATTTCAAGATATCTTTTATGAATACCACCACAAACTTGTCTAAATAGGGTATGAAACTCTGTTCCTAAGACAGATGAAGGCCACGAGGCCATTGATTAGGCTAAAAGGCATCACAATGAATTCATAGTAACCCAAACATGGTCCTTAGTTTGGTTTTGGGAATGTCTTCAGATATAACCCTAAGTTGATGGTACCCTGACCTCAAATCAATCTTGGATAAGACTCATGTTCTTTATAGTTGATTAAACAAATCACCTGCTTGGGATGATGGGTATGTGTTTTTGATGGTGATCTTGTTCCGTTCTTTGAAATCAATACATAACCTCAAGGTTCCATTCTTTTTCTGTACAATTAGAACTGGGCATCCTATGGAGGAACACTTGGATGGTCTAATAAATCCCTTCTGTAATAGCACATCTAACTAAAACTTCAGTTCTTTAAGCTCAATTGGGGCCATAAGATATGAGGTTTTTGAGATAATTCAATCTCAAAATCACTTTGTCTTTGCAGAGCACTCCTGGTAATTCTTCAGGAAACGTCTCTGATGTCTTTTTCTTCTTTTGGTTGAATGTTAATAGCATAATACTAATACACAATATATCCTTGACATAAGAGCTCACTTGTTTTTATAACAGAATTTAAAGGACAAGGTTTTTTTCCCCCCTCTCTTTGACCATCAAACATATTTCTCTCCCTCGTTCATCTCTTGAAATAACCTTAGGGTCATCACAATCCATCTTGACCCCATAAGTACACAACCAGCTCATTTCCAAAATGATATTAAAGTCTGACCAGTCAAATTGAATCAGAACTCTAGGGGAAATTATCTCACCAACAGTAATTGAAACAAATTTATGAGATATAGAACACTTAACTCTAGAGTCGTTGGATAACTTGATTCCATAATTGGTTTCTGCCTTCTTATTCTCAAGGTTCACTTGCATGGCAGGTCGTGTGAATATAAATGAATGAGTGGCAACTGAAGCAAGCAATACACAAGATGGCTTCAAAATTAAAAGAGAGCTTTAGTGTTGCACCAAAGGTGGCAGCTTCCTTCTTGCTCAACACATAAGCCCTTCCTACAGCTGCGGGCCTTGAAAGTGAGAGCCCTCATCTATAACCTTCAGTTTTCGGGAGCAGGCAGTGATGAGGTGCTCTAGGCTACCGCACCACATGCACTTATTAGTTCCCACTCGGTACTTAGGTGTTTTGTGGTTAGTTCTTCTTCAAATCTACTCGAAGTGAAATTAGGTCCTAAGAGCCTATTCTTAACAATATTTCACCAAATATCGGTTTCACCAGTTAGATGAAATGTTCCAATGTTCACCCTTTTATCACCTGGAATTTCTATTACAGTGAAAACTTTCTCCACTCCTCGAATCTATTCTTAAGGTTCCACTGGGTCATACTTTCCACTCTAGAGTCCTTGAGTATGAATCAACTGAAGACATTTTTCCACGTGGCAGTAACCCAACAAAATTTCTCACTGACGCAGTCTAAATGCATGAAAAGATTTTGGTTGTCCAACTTAACTTTATTAAAGTGATCTTCAATAGGAAACTGAGGTTGAATCAGTCAAAAAGGGTAGACACATTGCGTTTCCCTTAGCAATGGATTCCATAAGTTAGACAACAATCTACCCCTATACAAAGTGTAGTTAAGATCTACCTTCTATTTAGGCATGCTACAAAATTATCATCTATTGACATTGGTACATCCCAATCATAAACCAGCTACTAGCAGCAATTGGGCTCTTAAAAATAGGAGAAGGTGACCAGAACTGATAATGCAACTTGATGGAGAGATGCCATGAAGACAAAAAAATGAAGCCCTAATCAAGTGAGGAGTATCCGACAGTTGATAATCCAATAAGGACAATGGTAGATAGTATGTTACCAGAAGGTGTCGTGAAATATTTTCCAGAGTAATGTCTACTTCACAAATGGAGGTAGAGTCAATGGACTGCTTGCAATGGATTGAAGCAAAATGTCTCTCTAATGTGTCATTGGTATCTCTTATACGGAATAGTCTATAATTGATGGTTTCAAATTTATGTACCATAGAACAAGCCTCTCCAAAATCCTACAATTCAGGGGATACTACATCAAGAACCCTCATATAGCTTACTTAGATGAAATTCTTAGGTTACAAAGGAAAATATCTGCAATTAATGATGCATATTGAAGTAATTGCCACTTGGATTCGGGAAGCGCACAAAATGGCACCCATATGATGAGGAAATATAAGCTCAAAATTGTATGCATCCACTGACTTAAACAGTTTGTACCATCAGATTTCTAGGCTAAATTTCATTAACCACTGGTCTCCAAATGTATTACAATATGGGTTCTTGGAAAGCTTACTTTTTGTACTTTAACATAAACTAACTAAAATATTTCTATCTGATGGAATGCATAGGCTGTAAGTGGACTAAACTCAGGCCTTGTGCATTAGGATTCTGCTCAATTACAGACTTTGACTTGTCTAACAGTTTTGAATAACCAAATGACCTCTAATCCACTTGAATCTTGTTTCGTATGAAAGACATCTCCTTAAACTCAAAGTCAGGATAGGAAACCCTTGTGTAAATCATGGTGATCTTGGACAAAAGTTACTTCATGGTTGGTCCTTGTGCACTGATCAAAACTGTCAAGTCGATTGAACTTGTTTAATCTGCCCATACTTAGTTTTCCCTATGCTTTTAACCTCAAAATGAGTCAAGGGCCTTTCATAGGACACATTGGTAACAACCCCTAACCCTAAGGCTATGAGTGTTAATGATTCTGAAATTTATGGGGCGAAACGGATAGAGTTTCGCATGCAAACTGGCCAATTCCCAGGCTTAAAGACTTACATCACATCATCTGCATTGAATAGAAGTATAAAAGGATACCAGATCAAGCACAACGGCTACACGTCGGAGACCACAACTCTACGGGCTACACGCCCGGAGCACAAGGGTTTACATCCCAAAAATAAACAATTCAAGCTAAAAGAATGGCATACCAATCAGATGGGTGGCTCATATGACCATACATATCTAAATGCATTGGAAAATCTTTAACTTGTTGTTAAAAATCACCCTCGAGTCTGAATGCTTGAGATCAAACTATATATACATTGTATGGATCCATCTGACAAAGAAGAATATAGGAGTAGAATATGTGAGAGATAAGCAGACATTACTATTGTTACAAATCTCCAATGATATCATAATAATCTTCATTCCTCACTAACCAATTTCTCAGTACCTTAACTCCACACTCTATATCCCATAATGAAAATCTCAACCTAGCTCTGATACCAAATTTGTAACGCCCCTAATTAAACATGTTTCACTATTTGTATTTTCCTTAGTTATCCCTTAATTACAATCTAGACAACCCAATTATAGGGGCATTACCGCCATCCAAAAGGATAAGACTTGAAACATGAGTGCTATAAATAATATAGCTAAGCATAACCTCAAACATATACATTCACATCAAGTATAAACCAATGAAGGATTTATAAACCATAGTAAAATAAATCACTATATAGTCTACATCTTCATCCACAGAAGAATTTAATATACAGCTTTAAGGTATGCATATACTGTAATTCTTCGGATCCATCTGACTTTCCTTGCTTCACTTATTCTCTTCAGCTAATTTGTTAGCCTGAAGGCAATTCTCTGAACATTCGCCTAAAACAAAACATGAAAACATTCCGAACTGTGAGTCGAATCTCAGTACATGCATTCCTAAATTGTTAAATGATCATTAAAACACTAGTTGGGCCCAATTTGCAATTGATTTTAAGTTAAAACAGTGAATGAGGTGATCTAAAGTTGCATTGCTAGTTATTATCTGATAGTGAACCCCTTGATACTGTTACGATCTATGGATTGGTGTACACCTGCCAAGCCGATCGGGGACCTGGCATGAGGTCGAGCGGGGAATTGAAGGGCGAATGCCCTATAGATGATAACTGACAGGGTCACTAATTAACCGATAAATCACTGTGTAAATTGATTCATTGATGTACTTACCAAAACATGATAACGTTGATAAATACACTCTGATTTCTAAAGATACAGGTAATGGACGTACCTGAAGTCTTTAAAATGATGTTTCACTTGATAATACTTATGCACATAGGAAACGATAGACTAGGCCTCGATTCTACTGAAGAAATGTAATTATAGGTAAAAGTAGTTAGTAAACCACATTCACTGACATAATTTGTAACTTTAATGGAAATTGATTTATTTAAAAAGACTTCTACAATTCCAATAATTCAATATAAGACAAGTTAAACCAAAATGAACTGAATAATAAATCAGTTAGGGTTATTGAACTTGAAATATAACAAATTGAAGCAAAATAGATCAAATGAAAATGATTGAGGTAATAATAAAAAGATTTTAATTGATATAAATGAAATATGGGTTTCTGATATTTCTGAAATAGATAATGGAGAGTGTAATGCATGTGAAATGGATAATAGAAGGTTTAATACTTCTAAAATGGGTGACAAATGGTTTAATGCTATAAGGGGTGCTGTGAGGTTCACAAAAGCTCATATAACACCCTAACTTGGTCCAAAGGGCACTGATTTTCAGTTATTACTCTCCTCACTTTCCAAATTTCATTTTCATGCTCACTTAACTTAGTTTTCAAACCCAAGTAAGCTTCTATACATAACCAAACTTGTTGAACTAACTATACTTTGTAATTTCGTTGTAGTATCCATAATTATGTAGAAACTTTTGAAAATATTTCCAAATGTCACGATTTCCGTATTCACTCATGTTACCGTTTGATGGTTTGCATTAGAAAATCCATATCTTTCACTTCCAACCTCAAAATAAGATGTAAAAACCCAATATGAAAAGCTCATAATGTCCACTAAAGTTTTATTTGGGACACAAAGCATGACTCACATAGTTATGTCCCTAAAATTAGGGTAGAACACAGACATCCACAATTTCAGTTCAATCTGCGCAGTCGTAGCAAAATGACCATGACTTTTTCCACGGAATTCGGATTAAGGTTATTCAAAAGGCATGTGAAATCTAACGCATTGATCTATCCACACACCAAAAATCACAAATTTTCAATGAGCTAATCAATGCCCCTTTTTTTGTAAATTCCACTGTTCAAAACTGTTTCCAGTTTCAATGTATTCTGCATAGTCCTCAGTAAATTGGTCATAACTTTGTCCACACAACTCAAAACTGAGCAATTCCAAAGCCTATTGAAAGCGAACTCTTCTAGATATCACTACACCAAAAATTATGAATTTTGAATGTGCCAATCAATACCAGTTTTCTCCCGAAGTAACCCTTGTTTTAGGTCTGTTGACTGCTCAATAACCACATATTTGCAATCTTTTCTTCAAATAACCACCCACTAAAATCACTCTTTAACCTATATAAATCAGCATAAACATCTTGATATTCCTTACCAATGCCAAAGATCACAAAATCTCATTTAAAATAATCAAAATCCAACACTTGAACATGAAGCTTGCATGATTAAGATAAAACCCTAAACCTAACTTCAACTCCACCATGATCCATCACCAAGATGATTCTTAATTCAATAAAAGCAACATAATCCACCATTAAAACGACAAAACAAGAAGCAAAAACCATAAATTCAAAGAACAAGATTGAAGTCACTTACTTTGAGCTTGAAACAAGTGGAGACGGGGATGATATTTGGTGATTTTGAGGGTGGAAGATGATAGCTGGTGGAGGGAGGTGGTTAGAGGTTGCAATTCCTGGCCGGAAAGTGGCCGGAAAACACCACAATAGGGGCTAGGGGTCTGCTGGCCATGGGGTAGAGAGAAGGAGGAGAGAAGAGGAGAGAGAAAGTATCTTGAATAATTGCTTGGTGCAAAATGAACTTAAGCAAAAATACTTGGCTGAAAATTAAGCATAAAAATCAGCTTTTGCTATTGATAATTAAGGCTTAATGATGGTAATTAGATAAATAAATACAAGTCTTGGTGGGCCA